>RJWT010026268.1:0-15885 GCA_004365215.1 Cuniculus paca | reverse complement strand
CCCTAGTGTAACAAACTGAAGGAGTTAGTGGGATCCAAAATGCACATTAGATATTGGGAAAGTCAAAGGGGAGGAAATGCCTAAAAAGGAAAGGCAGTGGCCATTGTTAATCTATTATCATGATTTGAAACCTGTATTGTTTTCATTGTTCTGTTCAGTTTGGTTTTATTCTGTTTTGTTTTGTTTGATTTTATTGTACTTGATGGCATGGACAGCTATTTCAAAGATAACAGGATATATAATGGTAGCCATCGAGGATTTCCTATTGTCTTGTTTTGAAGCCCTGTGTGGCTTTGTTTTGTTTTGATTGATTTTACTCTAATTTGCTTTGTTTGATTGTATTATGTATGAAGGTATAGGCAACTACTCTGAAGACAACAAGAAGCATTATGGTAGCTGCTGTTGCTTTACTGTTATCTGGTTCTGAATTTCTGTATTGCTTTCTTTTTTTTTTTTTTTACTGGTTCTGTTCTGTTCTGTTCTGTTCTGTTCTGTTCTGTTCTGTTTGATTTTATTTATGCCTGATGGTATGCAGTTATTTTGAAGATAACAAGAGGCATTATGGTAGACATTATTGATTTCCTTTTACCTTGTTTTGAAGTCATGTACCATGTTCATTGTTTTGTTGTGATTGACTCCATTCTGTTTTATTTCACTTGGTTATATTCTCTTCAAAATAAAAATATGGGTATGCAGATATCACTATAGTATGGCAACTTTAGTTCTTTCGGGAATATACCAGAGAGCAGTACATGTAGCTAGATCAAATGGTAGCTATATTTTTGGTTTTTTTTTTCTGAGGAATCTGCATAGCAGCTGCACTAATTTACATTTCCACCAGCAGTGCAGAATTTTTTCCCTCACCTGCATTATTATGTTCTTGATGATAGCCATTCTGACTAGAATGGATCTCAGTATAGTTTTGATTTCCATTTCCCCAATGGTTAAAGATGAACATCGTTTCATATACAGCATTTATTAGTCATTTTTACTTCTTTTGAGAAGTGTCTGTTCAATTCTTTTGCACATTTATTGACTGCGTTATTTTGCTGGTTAAGTTTTTGAGGTCTTTCTATAATCTAGATATTAATCAGCAGAAGAGTAGCTGGCTAAGGTTTCCTCCTATTCTGGATGCTGTCTCTTCATTGTTGTTTCCTTTGCTGTGCAGAGGCTTTTTAATCTGAGGTTGTCCCATTTGTTGATTCTTATTATTTCCTGTTGTATTGGAGTTCTGTTCAGGAAGTCTTTGCCTGTGTATATGACTTGAAGTGTTTCCCCTATGTTTTCGCTGTCATTTTCAAAGTTTAAGGTCTTATAACTGGGTCTTTAGCCCATTTTGAATTGATTTTGTACTGAATGAGAGGGATTTAGTTTCAGTCTTCTTCATATAGATAGCCAATTTTTTTTTTGGTACCAGGAATCGAACTCAGGACCTTGAGCTTTCCAGGCAGGTGCTTATGCCACTGAGCTATATCCCTGCGCCTGGATATCCAATTTTCCCAGCACCAATTATCAATGAGGTTATCTTTTTCTCCAATGTATTTTTGGCCCCTTCGTCTAGAATGAGATAGCTGTAGTTGTTTCTGCGTCTTTTATTTCTGTTGTCTATGTGTCAATTTTTGTGCCAGTAATATCTTGTTTTGGACCTGGGAATCAAACTCAGGACCTTATGCTTGCCAGGCAGGCACTGTGCTGCTGAGCTATGTTCCCCAGCCCAGTAGCATGTTTTTGTGACTTTGATTTTGTAGTATAATTTGAAAGCAGCTATTGTGATGCCTCCAGCCCTACTCATTTTGCTCAGGACTACTTTGGCTATTCTGGGTCTTTGTGTTTCCGTATGAATTTTACAATTGCTTTTTCTAGTTTTGTGAAGCATTACGTTGGTATTTTGATGGGGATTGAACTGAATCTGTACATCACTTTTGATACATTTTAGCCAAGTTAATATTAATTCAGCCACTCCAACAAAGGAAGTCTTCCCATATTTTAGTGTCTTCAATTTCCTTTTTCAGTATTCTGTAATTTTCACTCTTGAGGGCTTTCATGTCCTTTGCTAGGCTTATTCCTAGGGGGTGTGTGTGTGTGTGTGTGTGTGTGTGTGTGTGTGTGTGTGTGTAAAGCCACTGAGAATGGAATTGTTTACATAAATTCTTTTTCAGGGGGTTATCAGTGTCTACTGATTTTGTATGTTGTTTCCTGACCCTTTGTTCAATTCGTTCATCAGAATTAAAAGTCTTCTGGTGGAGTTCTTCTAAGAAAAGAATCATATAATCTGCATGTAGGGATTATTTGACTTTTTTCTTGTTTATATCCCTTTTCTTTCACTCATCTAATCGCTCTGGTTAAAATTTCAAGTACTATATTGAACAAGAGTATCAAGAATGGACACCTTTATCTTTCTTGTTCCTGTTTGTTTTTGGCCATTTAGTATGATGTTGCCTGTGAGTTTGTCACATATACTTTTATTATATTGAGTTAGGATCTTTCTATAGCTAGAAATTTCTTCCAAACTTTTACCATGAAGGAGCACTTAATTTTGTCTAAGACTTTTTCTGGATCTATTGAGATGATCACATGATTTTTATCCTCAATTCTATTTATGTGGTGAATTATATTTATTGATTTATGTATGTGGAACCTTCAAAAGGTACTTCCTTAATAGCATTCTCAATTTCTTTGTATACCCTTCAGTTCAGGTTTACTGTTTCTCAGTTTTTAAAAAATTAACATTTGTTTCAAAAAACTATCCATTGCACAGAGATTTTTACATTTATTGGCTTACTAAGCTTACATTCATTGATGTTATTGTTAGATAGGGTGGTGTCTTTTTTGTTGTTAGATGGATCGGTCTTTTTTGTTTTCTTCTAAATAACAAGTTCCTGCATTTATTTTTTTCTATTCTATCTATCAATAAATTTATTCCTAAATAGGTTTTCATTATTTTCTGCCTTTGAGTTTTCACTGGGCTGGGTCCTCTGGTTTTGGTACTTTTTCTTCGGAAATTGAATGTTTATGTCATTAAAAAAAATTTCCTCGCATTTTAAATAATGAATTTAATATTATGAAGTCTATTTAGTCACATTCCAGGTTTTAATATACATATAATACTCGTTATTTTCTAAATAACGTTATTATGTTTTCTCTTTAATTTTAAAAATTTTCAGTTTTCAAATGAGAGATGGTATTTACACTTTTACTAATTTGTTTTCAAACTTTTAATTGACATATAACTACACATATTCATGCGGTACGGTGTGATGCTTATATGCCTGTAACTTTTCTTAATTTCTAATTAAGTATGGAAAAAGAATTTGGTCACATCTATTTGAAGATATTACTGAAGTCTAATTTTTTTGTAAGACTGAGTACTATATCAATTTTTAAATAGTGCATTAAACATCCACAAAGAAGTTACAATCTGTTTGTAGGACCTAAAGAGCAATAGGTATTAATTTAACCTTTAAAACATATTTCCACTATATACTTAGTGTTTTACAGATTTTTCTCAATCATGTGTTGCTTAACAAGGATGCTATAATCTGAAAAGTGCATTTTTAAGTGACTCCATTCTTTCATGAAATCATAGGCTCAACACTAAGACAGCTATATAATTTTATAGGACCTCTGTTGGATATATAGTTCATCACTGACCAAAACATTGTTCATACCTCTTCACAGTATCAAAACAATTCTATAGAAGTACATATACCACATGGTTCCACTCATAGGGGGTCCCTGGAGTAGTCAAATTCATAAATATGGAAAGCCACATTATGGTTGCCACACTGCCAATGTGGAGAACAGGGACTTGTTTGATGCGTTCAGCTTTCATTCAGGAACATGAAAAACTTCTAGCATTGGATGGTTGTAATAGTTGCAAAAAGTTGTATCTATTGACACTGAACTGTACATTTTCATAGGGTTAAAATATTTTGTTACATATATTTACAACAACAAAAATAATTTTTAATTCTATGATTTAGGCATCTAATTTGTAACTGATGAAGTGTCTGAGGACACACCACCAATAAGTGGTATAGAGTCAGGATTTAAACTGGTGATCTGGATTCGAAGCCTTTAGCATTTCTCCTTGTCGCTCCCTCCGGGTACAAACTTCTGAGAACTGCTCCTCTAGCCATACAGAAGGGAAGGATTATTCTCGGAAACTAGAGAAAAAGATGCCACACCTTCACCCAGATACCTCCACTTCTCCAGGGGAAGATCTGCTTATTTCTCATCTCTCCACAGCTGCTAAGATCACCACACAGAGATCCACCAGTGTGGCCTCTGAAACTACCACAGCTGGTCCCAAGTTCACAGAAGGAAAAAGGAGCTCTGAGCCACAGCCCCTGAGTCTTGCAGCTATAGTGGGGGCGACAGTGGCTGCTACCGTCACACTCATAACCACGATTGTGGGACTGACGGTCTTCCTTGGGTGGCGGAGAAAGAAAGGTAAGAGGTCCAGGACCAGATCTCTCCCAAGCTTCCCAGCAGTGTTTCTCAGAACCTCCCTGCATCAAAATCATTGAAGGTGCTTCTTTAAACTGCAGATCCCTGTCGGGCTCACCTCAAACCCACCGACTCATGCTCTGGGCCTGTGCTTGGGAATTTCCAATTGGAACAAGTGTCTCAAGTGGGGTGTGCGTGGGATCAGGGTTGAGAACCACCAATGCCTGCCCACAGAATCTGATAATTTGTCAATATAGTACTTCCCCTTTGATTTGGTCATTTCTTACAAATCGCCATGTTTTGGTTCATGGAGAAGGGAGGATCACCTCTAGGGAAAGTAAGGAGACAGCAGAAGGAACAGGAATTTGGCTCAGCTCAGGAAGGACTAGACCAGTGTTCATATTCCAGAACTGGCTTGAAACTGGAGAATAAAACATAGATAAAGCATACAGCCTGCTTTTTAAGGAACTCAGTGGCAGGGAGCTGCACAGAGTGGTGGGGCTTGTGCCTAAGGGCTAACTGCTCATTAGGAAAGAGCTGTGGTAGTGCTAAAAAAGGTCAGAGGAAGGAATGTCAGGGACTTCCCAAAAGAAAGTAAAACCTGTAAAAACAAATCCCCAAAGAATAGAAAGAATCAGACAAATGCTAAGGATAGTGGAAAGGACAGTCACTGGCCGTCCAACCGCAGACTCCATTACTAAAACCCTGAGTACCTCAGTGCAGAAGTAGGAGGTGAGAGGAGACCTTGTAAGTCACTCCCACAGCCTCCAGCCCAAAGGAAATGTGAAGCAACAAGGTGATCACCTCAATATCCTGTTGTGAAGACACCATCAGTGTGCAGAGGACAGACTAGAGGTGAGCCGGGCTGGATCAGTCTAATGCAGTGGTCCTGCACATGGAAGGAAAGGGCCAGGTCCCGGGAAAGTCTAAGAAGCAAAATCTTTGTGATTTAGTGATTATGTTGATGCACAGGCATGGGAGTTGAAAACATTCACCATATTTTCAACTTGGGTAAAAAAGGCTATGATGAAAAAGGCTATGATGAAACTGCCAAGAAAAATAGGAAACACAAAAGGAAGACTGTGTTTGAAGAGAAAAGATTACCAATTCAGTGTGGGATATGCTATATTTGAAATGCACTATGTGGCATCAAAATAGAGCTGTCCATAAGAAACTTAGATGTATACAACCACAGATAAACAGAGACTAGGCCCAGTGACATTAATAGTTTACACCCTAGCGTCCTCCAAAATTGATTTGAAATTCCTTTAAAAACTTTTCATTAAGAGGAAACTGGCTTCATCAGCTATTAAAGAACCAAAGCGAAGAGCAGAGTCTGTGCAGCCTGGTGTCAAACATGGGCTTCTCACTCTGGCTGCTGGAACTCTGGCACCATGATACAGATGCAGCGTGGCATGAATGCTCAACTTCCTTGTGGATAAATGGGGGATAAGAACAGCAGCTTTGTAAGGCTGTCCTGATGACTCGAGGTAACGCTTCAAACTCTATCCTAGCTTAGCAAATGCACTGAGCATTAGCTCTTATCACTAACTGAGCTAATAAATTAAGAAGATGCAAAACTGGCATGTTAATACAGACATGAGCTAACAAAATAAAAAACCCAAACAAATGTAAGATGCAAACAGACTCAAATATATGTGGGGATTTAGCAGATTAAAAGGCAACATTTCTAACTGAAGAGGAAACATGGGTAATTAAATAGATGGTGCTACAACAAGTGGGTGGCTATCCAAAAAATAAATAAATAAAATAAAATAGTGGTATCTCCTACCTCATAATACTCACCAAAATAAATTCCATAGAAATCAAGGATTTAAATGAGCTAAAATAATCCTAATAATAGAAAAAAATGTGACAGTATTCTATAACATGGAATTATTTTATTATCTTAAGTAGGCCAAAAGCCAAATAATCATGAATTAAAAAGATTAGTAAATACAACGATGTAAGAAAAAATTCTAGAATTATTACAGAGCAGAAATCACAGGGGTTGATCCTTGAGAGTGAGGAAGATGGTCAGAGACTTGAAGAGAAGTCTGATATAGTCATGGAGGAAACAGGAGCTGGAGTGTGAGGATTCAACTCATGGGAAACTATAAATCCATAAAGTTGTGATTGTACAGATTGTATTTTATCTGTATTAGACTGTGCTTAAAAACTTTTTTTTTCTTTTTTGGTGGTACTAGGGATGGAACCCAGAGCCTCACACATGCTAGGCAAACGCTCTATCACTGAACTACATTCCCAGGCTTTTTTAATTTTTTATTTTGAGACAGGATCTTGCTAAATTGCCAGGGTTATCCTCAACCCTGTAATCTTCCTGCCTCGACTTCCAAGTAGTTTGGATTACAAGCATACACCATAACATACTAGGAAACCAGATTCAACAGCACATGTAAAGGGTTGTGCATCATGACCAAGTGGCATTCATCCTTGAAATGAAAAAATGGTTCACCATACAAAAATCAGTCGAGAACCAGGTGTGGTAGTGCACACCTGTAACCCCAGCACTCTGGGAGGCTGAGGCTAGAGGACTGCAAGTTCCAGCCCAGCCTGGGAAACTTAATGAGACCTTGTCTCAAAATTTAAAAAATGGAAAAAGGCTGGGAAGTAACTCAGTGTGAAAACCCTTGGCTCAGTACCACACACACACACGTAAGCCAAGAGCTAGAAGGGGACTTACAAGGTCCTTGGTTCAATCCCTAGCACCACAAAAATAAATAAATAAAAAATTTGAAAAATCAATCAATGTAACATACCACATTCACAGACAGAAGACAGAAACTATCTGATGTCAACTGCATCAGAAAAAGGACAAGATTCAATGCTCTTTCATTAAAAAAAAAAAACAAAACAAAACCAACAAGCCAAGAAGGGAATGACCTCAGTGTAATAAAGGTCATTTATTACATATCCATGGTCAATATCACTCAATGGTGAAAGTCTGAAGGCTTTGAACCTAAGATTAGGAATAAGGCAAGGATGCCCATATTCACTACTTGTATTCTAAGCAGTACTGAAAGTTCAAGCCAGAGCAACTAGGAATGTAAACAGAATAAAAGGCACCCAAATTGGAATAAAAGAAGTAAAAATTTCCTGTTTGCAGGGGACATGATCTTATGTGTTGAAAAGCTAAAGATCTGCCAGGCATGATAGGACATTCCTATAATCCCAGCTTCTTGGGAGGCTGAGGCAGAAGGATTCCAAGTTTGAAGCCAGCCTGGGGAGCTTAGACACACCCTGTTCAAAATTTTAAAATTTTAAAACTACTGAGGATGTGGCTCGGTGCAACAGCACTTGTTTATCATGCCTGAGGCCCTAGACTCAATCCCTAGGACTATAAAAAAAAAAAAAGAGCTAAGGACTCCACAGAAATATTGTTAGAACTAATGAATGGGTTTAGCAAAGTTTAAGATAACAATTCCATTTATGATAGCATCAAGAAACAAAATACTTAGGAAAAACCCAACCAAGGAGGTAAAAGACTTGCACACTGAATATGAAGTGCAAAACTTTGGTGAAAGAAATTAAAGAACACACAAATAGGAACCATCTCATAGTCACAGATTAAAAGAATTAATATACAAAGATATCCACACTACTCAAAACAATCTACAAATTCAATACAATCCCTCTGAAAATCACAATGGCATTTTTACAGAAATGAAAAATTCACCTTGATATTCGTATGAATTTTCAAAATAACTGTAAACAGCCAAATGTGAAGGACTTACATTTCCTATTTCAAAACCTTTTAAAGCCACAGTAACCCAAGTAGCATGATATTGGCATAAAGACCAACAGTCCAATGGAACAGAATAGAGAGCCTAGAAATAAAAGCTCAACTATACAGTCAACTGGTCTTCAGCAAGGGGGACAGCCAGTCGCTCATGCAGTAAGAGGACAAAAACTAGCAAAGAGGTGGGAAAGGAACAGTCTGTGCTAACAGCCAAAGTTTAAACATGATTTTAACATGATACTGATTGAGCAGGGCAAAACCAGCCAGCACTCAGAAGAGTGCTGTAAGACCATCTGTAAGACCAGGCAGGACAGTGAGGAGGGGCTGACAGCAGAAAACTACAAATATGTAGGCGGTGATGAACAAGGAATTCAGGGATGGTGGGGAGAAGCAAAGGGAGAGACAGCAGGGATGAAAGAGCAACAGATGGGAAGAGATTGTCTTAGAATTTGCTGTCAAAGACAACAGGACAGGTGTGAGCAGGTAAGACCCAGGCCCTTGACTGACTGATGTGGACAGCCCTTCTCTGCTTCCCTGGTCCACGTAAGGATTTTCTGAGCACAGGATGCAGCCAGAAAGGGGAGGCGGAGTCTGTCTATGGATGTCACGCTGATGCACTGTTGTCTCCCTACAGGTCAGCAAACTAAAGCGCAAAGCCCTGCCAGGTGAGTGCTTCTCCTCCAAAGGGCTGGGAGGGGAAAATGCACCACTTGGGAAGTTTCCTAGCAAGAACCAAATAAGGCATCTTTCGAAGCAGCTCTCCCATCCCTGACTGGACATTCTGTCCATCTTTGTCCTCAAATAGGCCAGGCTCTTGGCTCCTGCAGGCTCCCTCTCTTGATAATGAGAACAATGGCCAGTCTTTCACATGGCTCCCTCTTTCTTCTGCACCCTCTTTCCTTCTCTCTTTCCAGTCCTGAAGCCACTTGTTTATCTGTTTCCTGGAAACCTTGAACATCTTCTGAACACAAGCAGCTCACCCAGATCTTATCCTTTGCTTTCTTCTCTGTCCAGTCTGATGTTTCTTCCAGTAAATGTGCTATAGACTCCAGGAGCCCTCTGCCCACAAGTCTGCCACCTCTCTTGTCCTTCCGTCTTCATTCTCCCTTCTTCCTCTTCTCCTGCCATTGTGCCATTACCATACCTTTCCTGCTCCAAGCCATCCTCCATCTTTCCTCTCCATGCCCCACCTTTTACTACCTGCCCTTCCTCTGGGCCCCTCCCTGGTCCCTTCTCCTTCCAAGAAACCACCATATTTGCCCAGAGGACCTGAAACTCACTAAATTGATTTTATTCTCCTAGTTTTAGCCAAGGCAGTGCCAGCAGAGGGATCAGGGTTGACCTTTCCTATTTCTCTAATGCAGGCAGCTTCCCTAGAATAACCCTGACCTTCAGGGTTGAGGGACTCTGAGAAGCCACCCTACCAAGGCCTTCAAACTCCTTTTCCAAATGGCCTCCAGTTGAGGATCTAACACTGTCACCTTCACCCTGAGTATTTCAGGGCAGGTTGCAGAGCCCCTCTCAAAGAGAATCAGTCCTTGACACATCTTCACTCTTTCCTGCCTGGCAGCTAATACATTTCTCATCCTCTTGGCCCAATGCAGGGAACTTGTCGAAAGCACTGAGAACTATGAGAATATTGGGTATAAAGGTGAGTCCTACCACCATTCCCATTTTATCTTTGGCCCTTCTTTCTTCCCCAAATACACCCTGCCTACATATACACCGCCTCCCAGTATTTTCCTTTTTCCCATTCCACACCTCATCCCTCCCACATGACCCTGATCCTGACCTAGCAGATAACTTCACTACTGGAACAGCCCGTCTGTCTGTCCACTCTGCCTGTTGGACCTGCCTGCCTGTCCACCTGACCTCAGCATTCCTTGATTTTTTTTCCCCTAGAAAAACATAAAGACATCCAGCTGAACGCCAAGGTAAGTAGCTCCGACCTTAAGGAAAGTCAGTGAAGCCTGACAAAGGTGGAGTCTAAGAAATGGAGGGCCCTGGGATTAGTAGGACACTCAGGTGGTAGGCTGGTGCCTTAAGATAGGGACAGTTGTGTCTTTGCTGTCTAACCTCCTTCTCTTTTGCTTCTCACCCAGAATGACATCATCTATGCCTCCCTCAGCCTCTCCAACTTGACCTCGCCAGAAGCACCTCCCTGCCACCCTTCCCACGAGAGGGCCCAAGAGGAGACACTGTATACTGTCCTAAAGACCTAACGAGTGGGACTGAATGTCGATGTTAGAGTCCAATAGGAATGATCACAGCTTCCAGCCATAGCTAAGACAGCTCAGGAGTCAGCAAGTTTGAAGGCCGGAAAGGAATCGAAAAGGCCATCTACACTAGTTCCCTCTTTAACTTCCGAGCCCTTGCCCAGAAATATAAAGTGACCCACAAATTTGTCTAATTGCATCTAAAGAGGAAACTGATGTCAATTTCAACTTCTGCTTCTCCACGAAGCATAAATTCTAATAGACAACTCACATCTAAGGTCCCTGCTATAGTACTTTCTTTCAATGACTGCCTCAACACAGGGAACACAAATCCCCAAATACTGGTAGCAGCTACTGTGGTCTAGATGTAAAATGACCCCCCATTTCCTCATGTGTGTGGAGTGACTGGACCACAAGGGTGCAGTACTCACCAATGGATTCATCCACAGACAAGCTAAATGTGCTATTTAAAGGTGGGGCCTGGTTGGAGTGGGTCATGGGGGAGCATGAACTGGAAAGATGTATTCTTGTGCCTGGCATCATCCTCCCTTCTCTCTGCTTCCTGGCTGCCATGCACTGAGCACCTTTTCTTCCACCATGTCCTTCCACCATTCTGCTTTTGCCTTGGATCTTGCTGACCATTGACTGAAATCATAAGCCAAAATAAACTTCTCCTTTAAAGTGTGGGTCTCAGTTATGGTCTAAGCAACAGGAAAGTGACTAAGACATCAGCCTAGGATCCAACATCTGCTTCCAAGCCTGACCATAATCTCTCCTCGCCATGCTAACTACCACGCTCTGTGACTGTCATACACAACCCTCACTGAATCATCGCCAGCACCCCAAGCAAGATGATGGGCCTTGTTGAGACATGGGCATAAGGGCAGATGATAACAGTGCTTTCCTGCGGCCAGGTAGCAACTAGTAAGCAGCCCAGCCAGGATATGAACCAGACCTGTCTTTCTGGAGGTTCACCCAGGACTCAGGTCTCACTGCTTTCTCCAGGTTCCCAAGCTGTGCAGGCCTCCCCCAGAGACGAGGATGTGCCATGGGGACACAGGACGAGGGAAAGATCCAAAGTGATGCAGGTGGTCGCACATCAACCAAACCAACCACACATGTAAC
Organism: Cuniculus paca; assembly: GCA_004365215.1. Classification (NCBI taxonomy): domain Eukaryota; kingdom Metazoa; phylum Chordata; class Mammalia; order Rodentia; family Cuniculidae; genus Cuniculus; species Cuniculus paca. The sequence goes on along the minus strand of RJWT010026268.1, from coordinate 4,335 downwards.
CCACTTTATTAACATAACCTACAAAGCTCTTGAACCTTGTTACCAATTAGTAACCCAAACACTTAGGAACATTTCAGAGACAGAACTGAAAGGCTCTCCCTGTTGCTTCAGAGAGAACAAGAGGAGGGCAGGAGAACACCATTACTTATCGGAGGAGGCCACAGAGAATGCCCTTGCAGCATCTCAGTCTCACAGCTCCCCTCCTTCTTCTGACTTTCTTCCAATATCTTCCATGATTTGCTCCAGGTCCAGGTCACTGGAGGCTTCATCTTCCAGGCAGACACTACCAGGCTCCTGAATCAGCGGCTCGTGGGGTCTTTCTTTCCCCAACAAAGGAAAGGCCCTGTGATGAGTTGGTGGGGTGAGGCCCTTTGGCACCATTCTAACTTCTTTTTCCTCAGACAGGATGACGGCTGAAGTCTTGCTTTGGGGAACTTGAAATCTTTTCTTAGGTTCTAAATGAAAAAGGAACGAAGTTGAGAGTTCTACTGGTCAATCTATCCTGACTTTTATAAGTCAAATTCTTAAATCTCTATGCTGGTAAAAATCTCTGGAAAAGGTGACCTTTCTTAGTACACAAAATATGGGCTTTTAGATCAGAAAGACTGAGTCAAGCCATAAATCATCCACATGCTCAACATGGGTCTTAAACAAATTTTAAACTCTCTGAGCACCAGTTTTCTTGTATTTAAGATGGCAGACATCTAGACATAGAGCTACTGAAAGAATTAGAAGGAGTAAGCATGGCAGTATTAGCCAGCCATGGCAAAACTCAACAAACATTTTCTTTTCCCTGCCATTCTCCTGTCCCTGGACCCAATCAAATTAATAACCATTATGTTTCCTTTTTCTCTTTTTTTGAGACAGGGTCTTGCTACATAGCCCAGGCTGGCCTCAAACTCAGTGATCCTCCTGCCTCAGCCTCTCACGTGCTGGGATTACAGGTGTGTGCCACCACAATCAACTTCATTATGTTTCCTAGTGTGTTCTGGGTACAATCTAAGACATACCCTTTTCACTGTGAATTTCATGCTTTCTTCAAAGTAATGAAAAACTGTAGGAATGTTCAGAAACAATCCAGAGAGGAGAGATAACAGACATAGACTTCATTTCCTCATAATTTTTTGGACGTTGAACCTTACCTGGTTGGTCCAGATCTGCATTCCTTTGCCCTTTTCTTTCCATCCTGGGTACAATGGGCACTGTGGTTTCACTGTGCAGACATCTCTTGGTTACCTTCTTTTTCAGGATTTTGTCTTGTCCATCTGCCATGCCTGTATCACCCCCATGCCCCAAACATGAAGAAAATGTATTTCTCCCTAAACAACAGCTTGGGAAGGGGAGATGGTCCCCCTACATTTAGTTTCTGCCCTGTTCAATATCTGCTCATTCTCAATCCAGTGAGTTCTCTCAGTGGTTCCGAGTTCCCCAAACATCTTTGATTTTCTTTTTCTTTTTTTTCCTCCCTGGATCTTCTCTTTCTCTTTAAGGTTCTCTTCAGAGCCTGCCTTCTCCAGGAACTTGTCCTTCCTGGCTAAGAATTTAAAACCCTGCAACTTTAACCTAAGATTTATAAAACACAAAATGAGGATGCCTGCCAGGCACAATGGCACATGTCTCTAATCCCATAATTACAGACATTCTGGGAGGCTGAGACAGGAGGATCACAGGTTCAAGCCCAGCCTGGGCCAACTTTAGCAATTTAGAGGTCTTGTCTCAAAATTTTAAAAAATACAAAAAGAGCCGGGTGTGGTGGCTCACACCTGTAATCACAGCACTCAGGAGGCTGAGACAGGCGGATCATTGTGAGTTCGAGACCAGCCTGGGCTACAAAGTGAGCTCAAGGCCAGCCTGAATGGCATAGTGAGACCCTGTCTCAAAAACAGGGCTGGGGATCTAGCTCAGTGGTCTAAGCACCTGCCCGGCAACCACAAAGTCGTGAGTTCAATCCCTGGTGCTGCAAAAAAAAAAAATACAAAAAGAGTGGGGATGTACCTCAGTACAAAGACCTTTAGTTCAATCTCTAATACAGCAATAATTAATTAAAATGAGGCTACAGCTTCCTTCCTAACACTATCAGCTAGCTAGTCTTGCCTGTTTTTTCCAGTCTGGAGCTGAAACAATCAGTGAGGTTCCACTACTTCCAAATCCCCTTATGCTCTCTGCCTTGGCCTGCCTTTGCTGTGTGACACGCCCCATTTCCAGTTGGCTTGCTTACCTTTTGGTTTCGGGTTTTTGGCCTTTATCTTGGCTGACTTGGAACCAGGCAAAGTTGGGTCCTGTGGACGAGAGAGAAATTTTTTAAAAAGATAAACTGAGTCACATTCTATTTTTAATAGAGAAGGATACTATAAAATAATGGGTGGGCTGATTCCTGAAAAGGGTCATCTATGAGTCTGACATTGTCTAAATGTGTGACAACACAAAGAAAATGTTTGGTGACCTTCCCATTCCATTCAGTATTAGTCAAGGCAAGGTTTTATGCATAAAAGTAGTCCACAATCATGACAAAAAACAGGTAAATTAAAAATTAAAAGGGAAAGTCGAAAATCTGTATTTCATATTCCTACAAAAGAGATGCAGAGAAATGAGTGACTGAATGTCCTAAGTGTCCGCATGGGGCGGCGGCAGGGGGGCAGGGGGACAACGTGTAGACAAAAGCAATCTGCTATTCTCTTAAAATTGCCCCAGGTAGAACCAAAGAAATATAGCAAAAATGAGATTATAATCAGGAATTTCTGAGAAAGATGAGAAATTCAGAGAATGGGGAAGAAATAAGACAGCCTCCTTCCCTGGAGACCCCTGAGATAAGACCAGTTGGTTGGGGCAACCCAGGCTAGGACCGAATGGCTCAAAGTAAATGTAAATCCATGCATAAGAAACTCCAAGATCTTGATTTAAACTAACACTTAAAGCTAATCTTACTTTTTTCTCTTTCTCTTCCATCTTTAACTCCTCCTCCTCTTTCTCCATGTTGGACTCAGGGCTGTCAACCCCAGACACCACTAAATCTAGAACAGAGGGAAAAAAACGCTGATTTACCCCCAAAATAGTTGATGTGTTAATGGAACAAATTCCAGAGAATCCATCTTCTAACTCTACCTTCTGTGTCCAAGTAATATTTTTCCAAAACATGCTCCTAGATTATCATGGCTCCACCTTTTTTCAAAGTCCATTACTATTTATACACACCCTACTCCCTTTTATCACCCTTTTCTCCCATTCCTGTCTCCACCAATCTATCCATACATCCTGAATACTGGATCAATAACATTCATAAAAGCCTATTATAGAATCCAGAATAGGCTGATGACATGGAATATAAAATAAAGGAAACTTGAACCATGTCTTCATGAAAGAATCCCTCCCCTCCCTCTCCAGTCCTCATCCTCCAGTTCTACCTCTTTTTTCTTCATTGCTGTCAGAACCACAGTATCGGTTCCAGAAGCCAAACAAGTTAACCCGATCCTGAGGGAACCGAGAAATAAAAGCATTATCCACTACCGTCCAGGAACGGCATTTACCCTGTCCTGTAGATTTCAGTCATAACAAAATCTGTATTCATTTTCTATACCATTTCATTTGAAATGTCATATAAACCTTATCTACATTTTTGCAGATTAGTTACAATCTTTTTCCAGTTTAGTCATCATTCAACAAAACACTGGGAAAAAGAAATTCACAAGTTTGTCATTCTCCTGCCCAACCTCACATCCTATTGGTAGAAACTGAGGGTAAAAACTGACTGACTAAAGAGAAGGTAGGGTGCATATAAGAGACTTGAAGCTAAACAGGGAGGTAAGATGTCACAGTGTTTGGGCCAAGAGAAGACCCCTCTTGTTCAAGGGTAGGAAAGGAATGGGTGACTTAAGGAGTCAAGGGAATCTGGAAGAATCTGGAAGAGCAGTTCTAAAATAAGACCACACAGCAGGGCATGGTGATGCACAACTGTAATCCCAGTGCTTGAGAGGCTGAGGCAGGAGGATCACTGAGTTCAAGGCTAGCCTGGGCTACAAAGCGAGTTCAAGACCAGCCTGAACTGCATAGTGAAAACCATCTCAAAAAGACAAAAAATAAAATAAAATCAAAACAAAAACTAGACTGCACAGTGGGGAAGTATGATCAGTTTTTTAAAGTGAGGAGTATATGGTGTGTTTTGTGTCCAACTCCTGAAGAGGAACAAGTATGGGGTCTGAACACTCTGCCACCTGAATGCCGGTCTGCTTTGCTTTATGAGCCATCAGTATGGCTACTTCCAGTTTCTGGATGTAGTCCTTGTTCCTGCACTTTTTCTGAAATGGAGGAAGGTTACAGTCAATGATAAATACTGCTTTA
>RJWT010026267.1:0-15878 GCA_004365215.1 Cuniculus paca | reverse complement strand
TATCTTTTCCTTCCTTAAAAAACTTTGATGCTGGGGTCCAATTCTCTCTTTGTCTCTGTCTCCCCACTTTGCCATCCAGGAGCTCAGTGTAGACTTAACTTCACAGCAGCTAATCCTGTCACTAGTCTGACCTGATGTCAAAGGATTTTGACTGTTGGTGTCCTTCCTCAAGGGTCCTGCATCGCACGCAGACCCTTCCAGTGTCTGGATGATGAGGACAGTCCATGGAGCTGCACAGCTCTTCACTCTTGACAAGCAGAGCAGATTCCAGCTTGGTCTTCCTGCGGATTCTCCTCCAAGATTGCTAGGAGAGCTGTGTTCCATGGGAGCTGTGTTCTACATGAACGAGGGGTCTCCCCTCTTTTGATGTTTTCTTTAGAGAGGGCTTGCGTTTCTGACACGTAATACATCTGCCACCAAATAGAAATATCATGGTGTTTGGAAGAACGTTTTGACCAAACGCTGGGGGAAGAAGTGAGAGGAGGTGTAGTAGAGCCCAAAGCGTCCAGTTAGAGGTGCAGAACCTGTGGGGATTTGAGAACAGGAGCTGGCAGCACGGCAGGGTGTGCGTGACTGTGCGGTGGTGGAACCAGAACTCCTTAGGGGGATAAGCTAAGTTTTTATTTTTTTCCCAATAATTGCCATCAGTTGTTCCCATGAAACCCCCTATGCGGAATCTGTTGCATGGAGCTAATGGTTAGTCCTGCGTGCGGGTTAAGATTTCAGTCTTGGATGTACGATTATTCAAGTCACAGCTGTCTTTTCCTCCAGGAGCTTGCAATGGCAGGTCTGGGCTCTGTGTGTGTGTGTGCGTGTGTTGGGGGTGGAAGGAAGGTCTGCAGCTGGGAAGCCACTGGTGTCTTCTTTTAAACACCTTCTCCCTTTTCTCCAAGCGGGTTCTGTGATGGTGGCTCAGGAGAGTGGGGGAGGGAAGAGGAGGGACACACGCTCAGAAGCCTGCCTGCCTCCGGGCCATCTTCCCCTCCCTGCTGCTGGTCCCTGCATGTGCAGTGGCGTGGCGAGAGCTCAGCAGGACCACATCCCAAGCTGCTCTGCTAGGCGCTGCTGTGGGAGTCAGATCTGCTGGGCTTTCCGAGGGGTCTGCCCAGAAGCTGTCCACTGCCCTCCTCTGAGGCGCAGGCCTTCTCCCTCATGAATGCCACCTCCCCTCCACGTGCTCAGCTGGAGGAGCTGGCAGGTGCGCCTTGCTTATGCCCGGAGAACGAGGGACTCCGGGCTGGGTCTTGCCCCATGGCCTGCATTCTTCCCTGCTGGCTCTTTCTCCCCTCAGCAAGCCCTTGGCTCAGTAGACATGCAACAGGCCAGCAAGACGTCTGAGCCTTGAACCTCATCTCATGTGCCCTCCTTTCCTCTGATACTGTCACACAATTGACTATCCCCAAAGGTGACCTCCTCCACACCCCACCCTACCAGGTTTGCAGATCAAGGGGGCCAGTGAGGGTTTCACAGGCCCCTGTGGGGAGGGGGTTGACTCCAAGACAGGGATCCTCTGAAGATGGGGTGTGAGGCTCTCAGCAGCTTTTTCTCTCAGCTGTGAGCTCCAGTTGTCAGTTCTGGGAAAGACAGAAAGAGCCCACGTAGCACAGTTCTCAACTGCCATGTGAGACTTCTCAGAATGTGTGCAAATCAAAGATCTGGTGCTGGTAGACAGAAGCCCGATGGATGCTCCTTTCGGCAGAGTTCCTTATGTAAGGACGCACCCCCCCCATCAACAATCCCTAGTCGCACTTCTGCCGTCACCCTAACCCTAAGCACAGCCTGGCTGGAGATGCAACCTGACCTCTCACCTGATTTTCTTAATGTTAGGTTTAAAATGCTAAATGATGAAAACTCCAGCCACCTTCTGTACTTTAACTGTGCCCTCCGGTGGTTTGCTCTGAGAATGGACGTCCTGATGAACATTGTCACCTTCATTGTGGCCTTGCTGGTGACCCTGAGTTTCTTCTCAATCAGTGCTTCATCAAAAGGCTTGTCACTGTCTTACATCATTCAGGTAACACTCGGGACAAGCTGGGCTTGGCCTAGAGGCCCTGCCGTATGTCAGGGAGGGTGATTTTGGATGGATGTAAAAGAACAGAGGGTTTAAACGATAGAGATCTTAGACGTTCACCTCCCTGAAGAGTTGGGCAGCTGCATGGGTGTCAGGGACGGCGGCTCTTGGCTTTGTCCTCTTCCTCCTTTCCCTTATGGCTGTGCAATGGTGACCAACAGCCCCTGGGGTCTATAGCAGGTGGAGAACATTTCCTGCCCTGAATACTGAACAAAAGCCTAAGCTTCACTCTGAGAGGATTAATTTGGGAATCCCAGCACTCATTGGTGGTTGGACGGGATTGGAATGATTGGACAGGTTAAGGGATCTGACTTGGGTTTGTTTCTCTTGCATAATCGATGGCTGGACACCTGTCACTGATTGTGCTTCAGAGTCTGTCCTTTACCTAAACTAACTCCTTTCCACCCCTGCGGCCTACGATGCTACCACACTGTTCTAAGCCCTGTTTTGTGTGCGAGGAAAATGAGGCCCAGGAAGACTTACCACTCTTGCCACTTACGCCCTGTGTGAGTCAGGATTTGAACTCAGGCCACCTAGGTCTAATGTTTGAATTTTGTTTCTTGATATGGGCTTCACCTTGTTGTCTTTGGAAGCCGACCCCATGCAGTCCTTGCCCTCAGCACTTTGCAGTTCCAGGACAACATATCTGAATGCGGATCTTAAAAAAAATGTATTCTGCTCGGTGTTGTGGGTTCTTTTAAAGTCAAGTTTCTCTTTAGCTGAGAAAAATGCCTGCTTTTCCTGCTTCATTTTACAGTGTCCTCCCTTTCTGTTTCCCTGCCGTGACTCCGTGGTTGCACATTGTATTTCTTGCGCCAGCCTTCTGTGTCTATTGCTTTATTGCAAAGTTTCTGTTTCCTTGTCTTTGTCTTTATTCTGGGAATTTTCCTTAGCTCTGTCAGTCATTCTTTTCGATTTTCAATGTGACAACCGCATATTCATATATTTAATTTCCAAAAGCTCTCATTCTTTCAGTTTTAAAAAGAATCATTTTTCAAATGATTGCAATGTTTTTGAATTTCTCTCAGGGTATTAGTCAGGGTCCCCCCTCACCACCACCACCTTAACCTCTCCTGTCTTCTTTGGCTTGTACCTGTTTTCTCCAGGTCAGTGTTTGATTATCCAGCTCCTGCACTTTCATGCCACCAGCTTTATTCCCCTATTTGCCTTTAGGGGTGGAGACTGAGTTGCCTTTCTGGGTCACCCACCTTTTATGTGCATGGTCTCCCCTGACAGGAAGTCTCCAACGTGGGGTGGGCTGGGTAGTGGGGCTTCTCCAAAGGCAGGCTTCACTGGGAAAGAGCCAGGGAGCTGACTGTTAGGTACCGAAGGTTAGATTGAAATGAGATCCAGTTCTCCCCAGGTACTTAATGGACTCTCTTTAGGGAAAAGCATGTGTACCTGTGTGGGCACCATAAGCGCTGGAGCAAAGTGTGTAACTACTTCTGATTAGGACAAAGGAGAAGGACGTGAAAAATGCACCCAGCGAGAGAGGTTGCCTGTAGACAGACCATCACGGTTCCAGGCCTTTAGGGGCCCCTCCTCATTCCTGGGCCTCTCTGGGCTCTGCTAGACGAAGGCTCTTGAAAGACGGTGGCTCATTCTGCTTTGTCTTCTCCAAGGGTGCTCATCCGCTTCTCATCTTGTAGAAATGTGCAACCCTGTCATTCAGTGCCACCTCTTCCCAACCCCCTTGCTGTTTAAGTTCCATTCTTTTGGGGGTAATTTTTCTGATATGATTTTACTGGCACTGGGAGGGGGGATTATAAAACATTCTCAGTCCTCTGTCTGAGTTTGGGAAGAATGAATTTTCCTCCAGTAGCCCATTTCCCTCACTAATGAGTGTTTTCATTTGTTGTTGTCTAGTGAAATATCAAACAGATGATATTGAATAGTTTCTCTTAATTGGTCCAAGTTAAACAGCTTGCACCAACTAAGGTCATGCTTAGGGGCGCTATCATCGGCTTTCCATGAGATCGTTTCCAAACATTCCCATGGGGTCAGAGAAGAATTTGCACACATTGGGGTCTACATGAGCACTTCCTCTCCAGCTGCCTTGGTGGCTTTATTAGCACTAGTCCCCTTTGGAGAACGCAGAATCAAAATGACAGAGCTTCCCATGGGAATAGAGGAGGATTCCTAGATAGATGAGAAATTGCTGTGAAAGGCCAGAGCAGAGAGTAGATGTGAAGTGATGTCGTATAACACAGAGGAGGAGATTAAGTGCTTACTGGGGCTAGTGCTGTGGCTGTGAAGGAATTCTAACCCTCACGGGCTGCCAGACCTGTACGAGCTGATAGTCTTTGTCTCTTTTTTTTTTGGATGTTTTAGACAGGGTTTCACCATGTAGTTTAGTATGGCCTTGAGCTCACTATGTAGCCCAGGCTGACCTGGAACTCACAGTGATCTTCCTGCCTCAGCTTCCCAAATGCTGGGATTTCAGTGTGTGCCACCACATCTGGCGCTGATAATCTTGTCTTTAACAAAATATATATACATCCTTCTCAAGGGCAAGGCTCAGTCTTAGCTATCCACTGAGCAATTAAGTGAGTCAGGAACAACAGTTGTCATAGAGGGCTTGGCAGCGAACAATTTGGACTCATCCTGCCATCTTGGAGCTTGCATTCTAGTAGGCAACTGCAATGTGTAAGGTGACAAATAAATAAATGAGAAGGCCTTAGATAATGCTTTGGTGGCATGATGGTAGTATTGGCGCTGTCAGAAGGGAAGGCCACATTACACTTACGATCAGAGGGCCCCTGCTGTGAGGCAATGTCCAAGATGACTCCTGAACAATGAAGAAAGAGCTAAGAGACACTGGAGCAAGAGCACTTCAGGAAGAAGGACCTGGGAAAGCCTGGAGGTAGGCATGAGCCTGGTGTGTCCGAGGGTCTGAGAGTCTCTGCAACGTGAACAAAGATGTAGAAAATGTCTGTGGAGCTTTGGAAGCTGATGGCAGGAGATTATCTGTCTCCTAAGATACACTTGGGTTGGATGATCCTTTAAGTGAGGGACTGTTGCATTAATCACTTTCTCATTGCTGGGACAAAATATCCAACATCCAAAATGTTAAGGTTTATTTGGCTTGTGGATTCAGAGAGTTTAGTCCATGGTCATCTGGCTCTAAGGCACAAATGGCATGTTGGGAGGGCATGATGGAAGAAGGAACAAGTCCTTTCAGATCACACCCCAGTGACCCACCTCCACCTGGGCTCCACACAGCACCTCCTAACAGCACATTCAGCTATGATTATGCCGATGATAAGTACAATGTCCCATGACACAACTATCCTCCAAAACCCCACTTTGAGACATATGAAACTATGGGGACACACTTCAGATCTAAACCTTGACAGCTGCTCTGTCCACAAGGGGATGTTTGGCGGCCTCCCTGACCTCTACCCACAAGACCCCAGTATTCCTCACAGGTTGTAACAACTCTAGACATTGCCAAATGTCTGTGGAGGGCTCTCACTCAGGTTGACAGCCACTGTTTGAAGAGACATGGGGAGCCCAGCTCTGTGTTCAGCAGGGAGGTGGTAAGGGGGGCTGCTGAGGGCACTGTCTGAGATTTGGAGCTCTCCACTCCCTCCCTATTCACCTGCTGGGCCCCACACTTCCTAGGGTGAAAGCCACTTGCTGCTTAACCCTGTGCTTTCTCACCTTGAGTTGGCTTGTGAAACTTCTTATCCCAAACGCCTCAGCTCGGTCGCCCCTGTCTGCCTCGGCCACTGTCCCACATCATCCACTTTCTTCCGTCTCTGAGATGACTTTGCACATCCTCCTGTCAGTCCACTGGAATGTAACCACCATGAGCGTGGGGTTGGTTTATCACACTGAACCTTAGAAACCTGTGCCTGACCAGCGCCGTCACCACTGCTCACTGCATGATGTTGTCCTTAGAAGACTGCTCCTGTCTCTAGCCCACTGAGACAGATGCTGTTGGCTAGAGAAAGATGCTGTTGGTCCACCTGTCCCGTGAAGGGACACTGGGCCCATTCAAACATGGCTAGAGTGGTGAGAAGGAGGTGTCTTACCCAGAAGCACTCTTGGCGATGCCTGAAGGGAGTGCGCAAATGCAGTCAGCACTTGGTGTTTATTGGTTCTGCAGCCACGGACTTAACCAACTGCAGACTGCCAATACTGTATTAGGGAAATCAGCTGTGTCTGTACTGAATGTGTTCAGACTTTTCTGTCCTTATTCCCTAAATACAGTGTAACAACTATGTACATAGCATTTACATTGCGTTAGATATTAGCAGTAGTCTAGAGATGATTTATATTATACGGGAGCATGTATATAGGTTCTGTTCAAAGACCACACTGTTTCATAGCAGGATCTTGAGCAAGGTCTGTGGATTTTGGTGTCTGCGGGGGTGGGGGTGGGGGTGGTGGGTGTCGTGGAACCAGTCCTCCAAGGACACTGATGGATGACTGTGCATACCCCAGCTTTCTTGCCTGGTATAAGACAGTTCTGAGGTGTGACCCCTAGTCTCCTGGACTCCCACAGGACTTGAATGGCAGTTGTCTGAGGTGCTAATCGCTCGTGAACACACCCTCACTTGGTGGCCTTCTCTTTTCTCCCTATTCCTCCCATCCTCTCCCTAATTTATGGGTCCACCATCTATATTAGTTTGCCAAGGCTGCTGTAACAACCACAAGTGGGGTGCCTTGAAATGAGAAATTTGTTCTCTAGCAGTTTTGGAGCCAGAAGCTTGCGCACAAGGCGTTGGCAGGGCTATGTCTCCTCTGAGGTTCTGGGAAGACTGTCCCTGGTCTCTCCCAGCTTCCAGAGGCATTTGGAGTTCCTTGGCTTGAAGTTGCATCCCTCTCCTCTCTACACCCCTTCTCTGCTCTGTGCCATCTCCTCTGTCTTTTATGGGGGAGCTGTCACTCAGTTTAGGGCCCACTGAGGTAATGTAAAATGATCCCAAGATTCTTAATTATGCCTGCAAAGGTCCTTTATCTAACAAGGTGCTCTTCTCACATTCCAGGAGTTTGCATATGGACATACCCTTCGCAGACGGGGCAGAGCACATCATCGAATCTGCCCTAATATACTGCTTGCACTCAAATCTTGGGGTTGGCTGGTGGGTTGGGGGGAGAGTCATGGTTTGAAGTGGGTCCCCAAAGCCAGCCATCTCTCCCAGTCTGAACCTTGGTTTTCTCTTGCAAAGCAAGCAAGCTTGGTGGTTTTGTAGTCTCATGTGGTGGTAGTTTTCAGTTACTTCTTGGCTAGAGGTGAGATAAAGTGGGGAGGGTGCCAGGGTCGCTGCCAGGAGAAGCAAGCGGGTGACACTGGGAAGTTCTGCTGCAGGAGGGTTCCCACTCAGGTAGCTGTCCCCACCGTTTAGGCAGAGGCGAGCAATCAAGCGGGGTGGTGGTGGTGGTAGGGTGGTACTCGCCATCTGGATTGCAGCGAGACTGTAATTACCATTTGTTTCTAAATACAAAGGAAGTGTTTAAAGGCAAAACACCGCAACAGGAATATCTTACTTCTGGTGCTGGCTGCGAATGCAGGCTGCCTGTGTGCATGGTCCTGAGCTAGGCGAGAAGCAGTGATTCATAGGGCTTCCCCGACTCTCCCAGGTAGAAGAGCGTGGCCTGGAGGAGGAAGCGCTCTAACCATAGCTATTTGTTCCTTCCCTGTAGCTAAGCGGACTGCTCCAAGTGTGTGTGCGGACAGGAGCGGAGACCCAGGCCAAGCTCACCTCTGTGGAGATGCTAAGGGAGTACATTTCGGTAAGAAACGAGATCATGAAAGAGGAGGGACCCGTTCACACTTGCAAGACTTGGGCAAATATTTAACATTTTCCCATGTGAAAGTGATCTTTAAAAACCCCCCAAATCTGTCTGGTCACCCTTCTTCTTAAAGCTCATGTTTTTAATACCATCTAAGGTCCTTGATGCTGAATATAAAGTTCTTCCCCCGCCAGTAAAATTCCTTATAGGAAGACAGTTTCTATATGCAGAAAAGACAATCTGGTGCTTTGCGTGGGTTCCTGAAATTTAATACTTGATTCAAGCTGTAATCTGAAAAACAAAAACAAAAACAAAAACAAAAACAAATTTAATTCTTCTTTGAAAGCTTTTCTGGTCATCTTGGAAAGAAGTCTAACCAATCCCAGCAGCCACTTTTAAGGGTCTTTGAATAGTATCTGGCCCGCTTACAAATGTAATTAGATACTTTAAAACATTTTAAACTTCATTTTAATATTTAATCCCTTCAATTTCCCTTTTAAGGACCTCGATGATTTGATTTAGCAAACAAACCTTCTTGGGTTTATATAAATCGAATAAATTTAACTTGTAAATATAGTGTGCTTTAGGTTCTCATGCTAGTTGTAATGCTATATGCAGTACAAACCATAAACTTTTCACTCAAAATCATGTTTAAATCCATTATTCAATTATATATTTTAAATTAGAACCACAAACCCACGTTCTATCAATATTATATTTGAAACACAAAGCATTCAGAGCCCTTAAACTAAACATATTGCTGTTACAGTATCGCTTCTCTTAGAATTTTTTTTGTTTCTAATTGTAAATCTTCTAGGAGGTAAAAATACTCTCTGAGAATACTTTTTCAGCTAATTGAGGTTGCTTATTGACCAGAGACTTGGGCAGGCTGGTCACCCTGATAGGGCACCTGGGGTCCTGATTTCCCCTTGTTAGTAGGGACTGCATAACAGAGGAGGGCTGGTCGTGTAATGAAGCCAAATTGCTCTACTTCTTAATTAGACTTGGAGTTTGCTGGACTCTTAGGAAGGAAACTTAAATGTCTTTTTCATTTAACACTAAAGACTTCTGAACTTTCTTGTCATCCTCCTACTTGTAGTACCATAGTGACAGTTACAGATATTAAAATTACATCTGATTGAATTCTGCAAATCTGAAGGCTCAGTCTGGACTTGTCCAACAGCTATGAGGCCATGCCGCTGACGCTTGCCTGGCCTGCAAGGCCCAATATGAGCTGTCCCTTGCTTATTTGCCAATGCCACCCGCCCTTTGTTCACCAAGCTCCGGGGCCCTGACTCTTTCTATTCCTTGAGTTGCCAAGGGCCTTCGTGCTGGGTGTGTGCTGTGTTGGGAAGGCTCTGGGTTCCAGTCTCCCTGTGGCTGCCATATTTTCAGCACTGCAGGTCTCCAGTCCCATCCCACTGCTCACACCCTTCTTCAACCCTCACAGCTGTGACTCCCCTGGCCTGCCCACCATACAAGTCAGTGTGTACTCTGCTATAATACTGTTTTATCACCTGAATTTCTAATTTTTTTCTTGTTTATGATCTGGCATCCCCACTGGAAAGTCAGTTTCTTGGGCGGAGGGTTCTAACCGATCTGGTTCACCACCTTGAACCCCATAGCCTAGATCTATGTGAATGCATGAATTAGACGAATGAAAAACAGTGGCCATTAACCCACCATTGGTTTCTGCGCTTCCCAGGCCTGTGTTTCGGAAAGCACTCAGCCCCTCAGAGTGGAGACCTGTCCCCAGGACTGGCCCAGCCGTGGGGAGATAACCTTCGAGGACTATCACATGAGATACAGAGACAACACCCCACTCGTGCTCAACGGGTTGAACTTGCACATAGAGAGCGGGCAGACTGTGGGGATTGTTGGCAGGACAGGGTCTGGTGAGGACAGCTCTGCTTTTCTTTCTTGCAGGTTGTTTGCTTTGAGTTTCCCCCGAATGTGCCCGTTATGCCACACCAGAGAGTGATACAGATGTGCATTGGTTTGACTGTTATTTTTCCTCAAGTCTCTTTACTGTAAATTAGGATTTTGGGTTGAATGGGTGTGTAGAGTTGGAAGCAAATGCACATCAGTTTTTGAATTAATTAATTGAGAACCCTTCTGGTGAGACGAGGCCCAGAGGACAAGTTGTGTGCTAAAGGCCCCTGCGGAGACAGGTGGGTTAAATGTGGCAGGGCAGCCCCGGGCCCCCGAGAGAAGAATTTGCTAGCACAGATATCCACACAGAGCCATTTCATTACATTAAAGTTTCCCTTAATGAAATGCTGGAATATGATGGCAGTAGCAACTGATGTTTGATTTGTTCCTGCTTTCACTGTTCCCAGGGAAGTCATCACTAGGAATGGCCTTGTTCCGCCTGGCGGAGCCGGCCAGTGGCACAATCTTCATCGACGAGGTGGATATCTGCACCATCAGTTTGGAAGACCTCCGTACCAGGCTCACTGTGATCCCCCAGGATCCTGTCCTGTTTGTAGGTACAGTAAGGTAGCTGTTTTTGATCATCATGCATTCTTACCTTTGGGGAGTGAAATCAGACGAGGGCCCAAGTTCTGAGATGTGGCTCAACCGGGCTGTCCTGTCTCAGACGCGGGGTCCCTAGGGGCTCAAAATGCTGCTGATGTCTGTGTTTGACTGAAGCCTTGGGAGGAACAAAGCAATGGGGCTGTGAGCCTTACTGGTATTTTAGAAATTACACTATTAATAAGCAATATGCTTTTACATGCGAGTATACAACCTCCTGATGGATGCTGTAGAGCTCTATTTTATGCCCTGGTGCTGACACGATAGAACAAGTCGTTCACCTACGTCCACAGCCATCTTGGAAAGTGCATTACTTTGCTCCTGAGGACCAAACAGAGGCAGTCGTATGGGCATAAGATCTGATGTCAAAGTACAGGGGCCCACAGCTTCTCAGTTGGTCCACCAAGCGGCCCTGGATAGGCCCAGATGTCTTCCTGAGCTCTGGCCTTGGTGCCACCTCTGCACGGGGTCTTGCTTTTCCCTGCCTGCCTTGGCGGTGTTTGTTCCATCCTCGGGGTGTGCAGCCTTGGTCTCTTGGCCTGGGCTGAGCCTGACTTTTGGAGCATGCACTCCTCACACGGCCCTCTTCTCCTCTGTGGGCTGCAGGGAGAAACTGTAGCCCTGCCTCCTCCGGTTTCTGGGAGCCACTGGTATTCCCTGGCTTAGAGCCCCTTCCCCCAGCCTCATCCCAGAAGTCCAGCTCGCTCTCCTTTCCTTCACTGCAGGTACAATTTGGATCCGTTTGGAAGTCACACTGACGAGACCCTCTGGCAGGTTCTGGAGAGGACATTCATGAGAGACACAGTAGGTCTCCGGGACTGTTCAGAGTATGTCCTTTTCCCAGCACAGTGACCCAGATACCTGGCTCTGCACGTGGCCAGGCTTATTTATAGATATTGCATGTATCAGTAACTTACATCAGTAGCACATGGTCCTTACTTTAGTCATTATAAAAGGCAACCATAGGTCCTGTTTATTTGGACTCTGCAATGGCCCAGTCAGGAGCTGTCTGTGCATTATCTCATGTGGGCCTCATGACAACTGTGAGGTCGGTGCCCATCCCCCTCACCTTGGAGATGTAGAAATTAAAGCTCAAGGACTGCAATGTGTTCCAGCCAGCAGATTGGAGACCTAAGTCCAGATGCCTCTGATTCTAGAGCCCAGGGAGAACCCCCTTCTACTCTGTGGGTGGCCTGTGCTCATCAGGACAGGTGAGCCACAGGAGGACGAAAGGCTGTGCGCGCTCTGGAAGTGGCAGATGTGGCTGGTTTGAGGGCACTGAGCCATCTATAACATTGGGCCCTGTCCTATGAGACTTGCAGTCTCAGCTGGGGACAGCAGATGTTCAGGACCGCCTCTGCAGCCCCAAGTGCCGCGGCCAGTGCCTCCCAAAGCCTCTCCGATTTGCTTCACCCTCCCAGAAAACTCTCCCAGCTTGCTTCTGTTTTTTTCATGGAAACAGGAACCCTGAAACCCATTTCCACGTGCTTGTGTGTTCCCTGGAACAGTGCAGGCATCGTCTATACTCTTTTGGTGAGCTGTCTACGGGGTGCCATGAGTCACACTGTGATTTTAAATTATTAATGTCCGCCCACTCCCTGGTCTTTCCCTGGTGCCTGTTTGCAATATTGAAATGATTGTTATTCTGCACTTTCTTTTCCACAGTAAAATAAAGCAAGTTGATGAATGCGAGAGAAAGGGGCAATCAATATAGACAACACAGGACAATTTTATAGATCATCAGCATAAATGTGGCATTTTCTGTGTTTTATAGATAATGAAACTCCCGGAAAAATTACAGGCAGAAGTCACAGAAAATGGGGAAAACTTCTCAGTAGGAGAACGTCAGCTGCTTTGTATGGCCCGAGCACTTCTCCGTAATTCAAAAGTAAGGAAACTGCACAGAAAATGGATTGGTCAAATTTTGAATATTTCCTGCAGTGCCCCACAGGAGGCAGAGCCACGTGGCTGTCTTTCAGCAAAGATAGAGCAATTGAGTCATTTGAAAACCGATCCCTTTTTCTCCAGACAAAGTTGTGAGGGGTAAAAATTGAAAAATAACAGCCATTTACAGCATAGCGCCTTCCTCCCCCGGGTTCTGCCCTGGGAGCTCTTGCTTAGGTATTCTCTCTGCTCTCCTTGGGACTGTGAGTTTGAGAACTCTGCCTCTCAGCTTTTCTCCTTTGTCCCTCGACAATCCCGAGTCTGGAAACAGCACCCAGGATAGCATAGAGGGCCACTGGGATGCGAGCCTATAAGATCCGGCCAGCTGAGACTGCCTCATGAACTGGCTTAGGGCAGAAGAGTGCTGTTGTTTCAGTACTCCTGTTTTTCTGAGTCCTCATCCAAGGTGTAACCTCCTGTGTCTGTGGCGGGGTAGGGGTTGGGGTGGGGGGGAACCAGTACGCAGTCTCTTTGCATCAGGCCTATCCTAGGCGTAATCCAAGGCACTGCCGCCTTTCACATAGGAGGGAACACAGCCTCGGGGAAGTTAAGAATCTTGGCCAAGGTCAAGCAGAGTTAGGGGCTGAGTTTAAACTCTTTAACTGGTGTGGTCAAATCAGCGCTGTGGAGGGCAGAGGGATACCGTCCCTCACCCGGCCAGCATTTGAATCTGTTTCTCTGCATGGTGAAAGGAACTTGGCAGAGGTGATTAAGTTAAGAATCTCCAGGTGGAGGGCTATAGTGGGCCTGGGCGGGCCTCATGGGTCCTCATGTGTCCATGTAAGAAGCCAGCAAGAGGAACAGAGTGATGGCGACTTGATGCTGGGAAGAGATAAGGATTGCAGGCCACCTCTCCTGCTCAGAAAGGCAGGCGGTAGTGGTGCAGCCCTGATATCCTGATGTTAGGGTGCCTGGCTAGAGTCGCAGGGCGATAACAGCTCTAAGTTTGTGACCTCAGCAGTAGCAAATGAGCTGAGTGCTGCTGTTCTACCACACGCACTGGCTCATCCCACACGCATGGCGAGCCTGTGCAGCGTTCCTTCCCGCCTGTTCACATGGTTACAATAAATCACTGGAGAAGGAAGAGCAAAGAAAGATACCATGCGCTTTGTCCAGCAAGCCCTCCCAGGAGGGTGGAGGCAGTGTGATTTGCCTTTTCTTTCATTCTTCTTTTTTCTAACATTTGAAGACTGGTGGCATAGCGCATTACTTTCCCTTGCAGCTCTTCTACTCAAGAAGCAGGGCCGAGACTATAAATTCCCCCTCATCACTGCTTTGCTTCGTGTAATTTGCACTGTGTTCCTCTCTGCAGATCATTCTGCTGGACGAAGCCACAGCCTCCATGGACTCCAAGACGGATGCCCTGGTGCAGAGCGCCCTCAAGGACGCCTTCCGCGGCTGCACGGTGCTGGCCATCGCCCACCGCCTGAACACGGTGCTCAACTGCGACCGCGTGCTGGTCCTGGACTGTGGAAAGGTGCGCCAGGGCGGCAGAGCTCGGGGCTGCGCAGTGCCTGGTCGTTCTGGGATTTCCATTCTTCTTCCCTACTTTCAGGTGATTGAGTTCGACAAACCTGAAGTCCTCGCGGAGAACCCCGATTCTGCCTTCGCAATGTTACTAGCAGCAGAAGCTGGGCTGTAAAGATCCCTGCAGCTGACTGAGCAGAGAACAGGAAGAAGAGGAAGAGAAGGAGGGGGAGGGGAGGAGGAGGAGGAGGAGGAGGAAGAGGAGGAAGAGGAGGAGGAAGCAGAGAGGGGAATGGCAAGCAGGAGGGCGAGGGGAGAGGGGAGTGTATGAGGTGGGGCTGCAATTTCAGCAGCAGTCTGGCCACTACCTCCTGGCATGGAGCAGGCCCCTCCCTCCCTTGCGGGCTCAGGGGGCTCTGGGGAGCGGGGAGCAGAGGCAGAGGAAACCAGGATGTTGAAACAACCGCCCGCATCTCCTAGAAGCCCAAGACCCTCCTGTGTCCTCTCCACCAGCACCTCAGCCCTGATAGGGAAATGCAACCTTCTCTCAGAAAGCAGTCAAAGAGAAGGATGGGAAGATGCCTGGGGCGGAGTTAGCCAGGTGCTCTGGCCTTGGTGGCCTTGGTGGCCTTGATGTCAGGAGAAAGAGCAGAGTTTTCTTTCTGTTAACTTCCCTTCGCTTCTGTCTTGGCAGTGTGACAAGCAGTGACCGACTACACAGATCTGTAGCATGAAAGACTGATTATAGGGTTCGAAAAAAAATTTTTTAAAAAATCATACTGTGTGTTCCCATTGACATATTAAAATAACCAGGAAAACAAAATGCTGGAGTTTTTCTATAAATAACATTTTTATATCTTCTTTATTGGTCATTAAAGTGCAATAGGAAATTGTACTACCCTGAAATGCTGCCTTGCAATTATTTGACTGGAGATATTCCTATTCCTGCCCTACTTCTTCTCCTAGATGCTCACTGCCTTCTCCCTGGACGCATTAATAAAACTGCACAATCCTTCACCGAATAAGTCTCTCCAACCTCCAGGAATATGCAGAAAGGCCTATTCCCAGTAACTCAGGAGTGAAAGTTGCCAACTCATGATGACTTTTGGGAAAAACAAAACAGAACACACAGTCTGTGGGGCTCCTGTGCAGTATTTGAGCAGCGGACGTGGGGCACCCACAGTTCTGCCTGGTTCTCATTCCTCAGGCCCTGGGCCCTGTGATGTCTGGGAGGTTTCCTGCGCTTGCTTTCCAGCCCAGTGTGCGGGTCAAAGCTTCTCAATGCCTTCTGCTCCAGTCCCCTCTTCTAGTCACATGCTCCACCCATCCCAGCAAAGGTAGGAAGTCAGGGCCTGGCATGCTGGGAGTTTGTGGGCAGCGTGTGATAGCCGCGATGAGCCCCCAGTCACAGCCAGCATCTCCGGGGGCTGGGTGCTAGGCTTTACTTCCAGCCCTGGTTCTGCAGCTCCCCTCTGGCCAGGCTGTGGGCAGGCAGCTGTCTGCCCACCTTGGCGAGACCTCACGCTGGCCCGAGTGGAGCCCCTGGCAGGCGAGTGTGTTCCAGCCCCAGCTCAGGTGGCTGGGAGCGCTCTCAGAAGGATGTGAGTGGGGGATCTTTTTTCACAGGCAGCTCCACGCCAAGCGTGGACCCATGAAGGGATGCAGTGCACATTTATGTGGTCAGTGCTTTCTCCCAGCCTGTGCAACGCTGACCCAAGGTCATCAAACCCACAGCCCCAGGCTCTGGAGTGGCTGAGAGTGGACATTGCCTGGGTGCAGAGCCAACAACTCTCCTGATGTGGCAGCCCCTGCCGGCCACGAGGTCTGTGGCAGCTGTGTGGCGGGGCTGGGGCAGGGGACGCTTGATGTTCTCCTACTTGGCAGCAGCCGGACCGTCAGTCTAGGTGGTGTTTCCCTCAGCTGCCTGAGGGAAGGGCCATCTCCTAGGGCTGCCTTTCTGCCTGCGCCCCCAGCCGGTCTTGGCCAGAGAGGGTGCTGCTGTCTGTCCTGATGTCGCTGGGCCCCTGTGGTGTGCCAGACACCATAAGAAACGTTTCTCTGAGATTCCTCACCTCACTCCGTGAGATGAAAGCTGAGGTTCACCGAGGAGCCCAGCTGT
>RJWT010026266.1:0-15867 GCA_004365215.1 Cuniculus paca | reverse complement strand
TTACATTCAGGCCAGAATTCAACCCCAGTGCCTCCATTTCCTAATGCATAAACTTGGACAAGTTACTTAATTTCTCAGGGCCTAAGGTCTTCATCAGTAAAATGGAAATACTCGGGCCTATCCCATACTGATACTAATAAGAGATATTAAACATGGAGTGCTTCACAAATGCCCAGCATGGTATAGAGATTCCTTGCACTTTAGAACCCTTTCCCTTTCCAATTTTGTTACAAATAGCAGTAACTGAGACATGTAGTTAAGTGAAATTGAAAGGCAAAGTGGAGAAAAAAGAGGCACAGAGGGCTGGTGAATGTGCTTGGAAAGAGACATGGCCATGCCTCACTCTCACATCTGTTGAGTGAAGGCATCCGTATATGGGGATGTGACTTTATAAGCCCCATGGCTAGAGCAGGCAGTTGCAAGCAGATGGGCAGCGAGGAGTAACTGCAGAATGAAGCAGGCATATGGACCGCAGACTATGGCTCCCTCTCCTTCTGTTGGAGCCATTCCCCTCAATTCTGGACTCATTACCCTGAAGTGGGAGGAGGAAATGTTATTTAATCGGTTTCATGTCATCCCATCTTAATATTCTAAACTCACCCTATCACTTCTGCCTTGTATTTCCACAGAGCTGCCTCTCTTAGTGTTCCAGCTAGCAGCTCTGACAAAGGCCCCACACAGCCTAACAATGCCAACACAACTGGTGGGAAATGAAAACTCGAGTCAAACAACCAGGGTCCCTTAACAAAATTCCAAATATCAGATGGGGTGACTTTTCCTCTCTGAATTAACCATTTCTTTACTAAACCAATATGGCAACTAGCTCTTTTGATTACTTTTACACAAAAGGAAAAGGGAACTCACTGTTGTTAAGCACTGCTGCGTTCCAGGATCTGTGTGAGGCATTTTACAAACACTCCATGTAATAATCACAGC
Organism: Cuniculus paca; assembly: GCA_004365215.1. Classification (NCBI taxonomy): domain Eukaryota; kingdom Metazoa; phylum Chordata; class Mammalia; order Rodentia; family Cuniculidae; genus Cuniculus; species Cuniculus paca. The sequence continues at coordinate 14,931 of RJWT010026266.1, read as the reverse complement.
CCTGAGAGGGAGAGACATGTGTCTCTGCTTCACTGAAAAGTTACCTGATTCTCAAAGAGGTTGCATAACTTGCCAGAGCTCACACAGCTAATGTGTGGGGAAACCAGGTCTGGTGCTCTCATTTGCTAGATGCCAAAGCTTGAGTTTTTCTAACAAGTATCCGCTAAACATAATAAGTCTTGCTGCAAGCTCCATTTTTAGAACTCTGCCGTCTCGATTTCCAAATTTGTTTTGAGTTTCACCTGTGTTAGTCCTCTCAGGGACCCCAAGGGAGATTTTCAAGAGCTAGGTACCAAGGTTAAAGAACACACTGTGCAAGACATCAGCAAAAATAGCAGGCAGCATGGAGCACAGCAGAGTACACGAGTGCAAGAGTACAAGAGCAAGAGCCACCTGGGTGTTTATTGTATAATTCTTGTACAGGTTGTTATCGCATGTTTACATTCTTACATAGTGCTGTGACCAGCGCATGCATGTCTACCTGAGCTAAGTCAAGGTTACATAACTGAATCCCACTGTGCACCTGTGCTAGATAAGTGGGGTCACATCCTTAGGTGTCCTTAGATGCCCCTGAGCTTTGAAGCAGTCTGAGAGGTTCCCCACGCCCTGTTTAAAAACTTCTCATTTAATCCACCCTCAAAGGATCTCACCCTATTTACTCATTGAAAGAAAAAAAGAAAGAAAGAAAGAAAGAAAGAAAGAAAGAAAGAAAGAAAGAAAGAAAGAAAAGAAAGAGCGATCCCTACAAAAGACAAGAATAACCTGTTTCACAACCAGAGAAACTAAGGCTAAGAGTGACTTAACTAAGGCTTCTCAGTTGGCAAGAAAAGATTCTGGGTATACGAAGTCCTACTTTGGGGGAAGTTCTATCTGTGCCCTGAGCTGGAAGAGCTCCATAACGACCCTACCATCGAAAAGAGAGCACTCAGGAGTCCAGCATGAAATGGAAGCAACATCTTTAATACTTGCTTGAGCTCTCATCCTTCCTGATTAAGTAGATCTTGAATTAGTCACCTCATTTTCCTCTCCACTGCCAGTGTCCCAGGTCTGGCCTGGGTCATTGAAAACATCAGCCACTTGCTAACCTGTGAACTCTAATCTCATTTCATGCATTCAATTCCTCACTGTCAATAGAGGGCTCCTTTAAGAAACTTAATTCCATCCAGTCTATTCCTGATTCAAAGATTACAATGACCCCTGCCCTTTAACTCCCAGAGAAAGCAAATATTTCCTGGCCTACAAAACACCCCTTTTTAGTCTGACCCAAGCTACCTCACCAACTTCTTCAATTCCACCTGCACCAACCTCCCAATTCTGCTTAATGATTTAACCTGGTGTCTTGGTTGTAGCTACATAGTGCTAACCCAGTCTCCACCTGACCTTTTCATAACAGAACGTTTGAGTATAGCCAAGCATAAGGACTCCTTTGCAGCTAGGTGTGACCATGTGATTAGAAATGCTGACCAATCAGATGTAAGAGACTAATATGTACTATTTCTGGATTATGTCATTAGCAGAAAACTTCTTGCTCTCCATGTTTTGTTCCTTCTCAGTGGTAAGAAAGTGCATGTGTTGGTGATAAACAAGCTCTGATCCAGGATGAGAAGGACAACATACGGAAGGTGTGACAAACCACTCAGACTGCTTCAAAACTCAGCAGCATCTAAGGACACCTGAGGATGCGATACCACTTGTCTAGCACAGGTGCACGGTGGGATACAGTTATGTAACCATGACTTAGCACAGGTAAACACACATGCATTAGTTACAGCACTATGTAAGCATGTAAATATGAGATAACAATCTGTATAAGAATATGTAATTAAGACACAGGCAGTTGTCTTGCTCTCTCCTCTGCTCCATGCTGCCTGCAGTTGTTACTGCTGTCTTGCACACATGCATTCTTTAACCTTGATACCTCACTGGCAAAAATTTCTCTTGCCCCCCAACCCCACCCCAAGTATGCCGACAACTGGTGCAGGTAGCAGGATGTTGATGGGAGTTGTCCTATGGGGGCTGCGGAAACAGTACCCAAAGGCGAGGGAGAGCCCCAGGGAATGGCTGATAAGAGACCCTGGCTTCGCCATGGCTCCCTGTAGCTACCTTCTTGGCAGCTTGCAAGGCCCCAGAGCACTGGGAAACAGTCTATTTGAAGCCTGAAGTTATCTTGTAGCCTTGGAAGCAATAGACAGACAAATTCCGCCCCCTCGCTGTGAAACGGCGGCACGGGTGGCTTCGTTGTTCTTCACTCTCTTCTGCTGCATAAATCAAGAGGTGAATGGCCTTGCCTGGCAAGTAGACCAGCTGCAGCAGATAGAGGAGGACCTTGAGCAATGGCTGGCTGCTTCAGAGCTTGCGCTGTGAGGCGTGGGAAGCACAGCCTCCTCCAGAAATGTCTCCAGAAGCATAAGTCCACATGTCTGAGAAAATCCCCTGGTTTTGCATGCTACTCATAAGCCAGTTAGTCATCAAAAAGTGGAATAGAGGAACACCTAGCCCAGGGAGGAGGACTGGGAGGGCCACCTACCTCTACCCAGCACACAAAGTTCATGACCTATACAGCCATAGACCTGTGGAAGCTGGCAAAACAAAGCAGAAGGTGGCTGAAACAGTGCCTGTGTGGCGGCTATTACTGTGGGACAATGGGGCTGATAACATGCAGTTAAGCCCATAGGAGGTGTCCCAAACAGCCAGCATAGCCAGCACCCCGCCTATGAGACACGTTCTGCAGGATGTGCAGAGGACAGCCCCGGCAGCAGGTAATCAGACTGTGATAAATTGATCCATGGCAGTGGCTTGCCTGGTTTGGGAGAATCCAGGTGACCTGCTGGAGCAAATCATTACCTAGACTTGATAACTGTGCCACATGAAATGGGCACGTGGCCGATGATGTTGTCACTGCAGCACCATAGCCCAGATGCAGAACTGCCGATGGCGTGCGTGAAGCACGTGATCCTGGCATGCCTGGGTCTGCGGCAGCCTTTCCAGCCTCCTTTACAGGTCACCCAGGCCACGATGCTGTGGATGCCTTAGCCAGGCTGGAATACATGGAAGTGAAGCCCTGAGGTCAAGCCAGATCCGTAAAACTTGTACCAGCAAAGGACAAAAAGAAGGGGGTCCCCCCAGCAAGTGGGGCTGTCTCCCCAAGAACAGACTGTGTGGGCCACTGAAGATTGGTCAATGCCAGATCTGGACAGACCTCTTGGCTACCAGCCTACCCACAGGTGAGTCAGGCGGGCAGCCCTCAGATGCATTGCTGACTCTATGGAAGCAGTTACACCCTCAGCAGCCATACCAGCCAATAGGTCAGGAGAGGAAGACCAAATCAACCCTGGTGACGCAGGAAGAGGTGACACTGGCCTCCTTTTACCCCAGTTGGGAGGCAGGCCAAGGTACCTGGGTCTTGGGTGTCCCAGGAGACAAGAAGGCACAGGTGGAACTGAGTATTTACTGGTTCCCAAAGAATGTGCAGCCTAAGGGCTGGGGACATAGCTCAGTGGCACAGCACCTGCCCGGCAAACATGAGGTCATGAGTTCAAACCCTGGTACCAAAAAAGAAAAGAGAATGTGCAGCCTATACTAGCATTGCTAGATACCAGAGCCGAGCCAATGTTAATATACAGCAACCCAGACCATTTGACGGGACCTATTGCACACACAGAAGGGAGTGGGAGGTCTGGAAGGCCCAGGTGACTTTGGGTATCGGGTACTTGCCCCACACCTATGTGGCATTTATGTTTCCCTGGTTGCTGAATACACACTGGGATAGACATACCGACTGGTGCTTGACTCAAAACCATGCGAATTCACATGGTAAAAGCCGTAGTCTGAGGTCATCCACACCACACACGGCTCACTCTCCCACAGGCCACGTGGGTTGTATGCCTGGAAGTCATGAAGAGATGGGACAGACTGTCTTGAAATTGAAAGAAGCATGGGTCAGCCTCCCTGCACAGATTCCTTCAGTATGGCCCATGCAGAAGCCAGATAGGTCATGGCAAATGACTGTAACGTCTCACCTTGATGCTGGCAGTCAGGACCAGTTTGCCTCCACCCAGGACCTTCCAGATGTTGCCACAACACTATTGGCATAGCCCAACTTTGTGTCATGGCCTGGTGGCCCAGGACCTAGCCACCTCAGCCAAGCCACACTCTGTGTCACTGTTTTGTACTGATGATACTAGGTTAACCTCTGATTGCCTTGCAGATGTGAAAGCCACAATGCACAATCTGAAGGAAGCTTTTCTGGCATGAGGGTGGCCCATGGACAAAGACAAGGTACGGGGACCTGACTTGTCTGTCAAATTCTTGGGTGTTATATCGTCAGGTAAGACCAGACCCATGACAGTACACCAAATACAAGCATATACGGGCTTGCTAGGTTTTTGGTGAATGTACCACACCTAGCTACCCTGCTGTGCCCTTTTCACCAGATGACCAAAAGGGATACAACCTGGGGCTGCACAGACACAGCAAAGCTGCTTTTCAGAACTCAAAGAGGGCTGTTGCATAGGTGCAAGCCCTACAAGTCGTTGGCCCTACCCTGCCATTTATTCTAACTTTCAATGTGGATGGTGATGAATTTGGCTGGGCCTATGGCAAAAACAGGGGAAGCAGAAGCACCCTGTTGGGTTTTGGTCATAGTTGTGGAAGTGAGCCGAGAGCTGCATCCCCTGACTGAGAAACAGCAGCACTATGTGCTGCTCTGCAAGCCTGTGAGGAATCACGGGACAGATAGAGGTCTGGATATGGATGTGCACAGCCTGTCCCAGGAGTGGAGCAGCACAGATCCCCATTCTCATGCACTGGGGGACGTACCTCCAATAGCAGGCCTCTGTTTTGGCTAGACAGTTGGCAGTGGTTTTGAGATCAACGATGTACATGACCCCAGAACCCATCTGGGAGGACAGACAGCAGGATTTGACTTCAAGTCCCTATGCAGAAGGGACAGAGGGACCTCCAGCAGACACTGGATACACTGACGGGTCTAGCCGTGATCTGACCTCACAATGGGTAGCAGTCGCTGTCCAGCCCAGTACAGAAGTACTCTGGTTTGAAATTGGAACAGGGAGGCCAATGGGCAGAGTTTCAGACAGTGTGCTTACTTGTGATGCATAAAGAAGACCCACTATGTGTGTGCACGGACAGTTGGGCCACTTTGAGGGAGCTGATGCTCTGGTTACCAGCTTGGGTAGCTCAGGAGTGACCGGACACCGTCCCTTGTGGAGTACCAACCTATAGCAATGGTTGACCGCTAAGAATAGCATCTGAACAAAATTATTGACTGCTGCATATGGGATGCTGTTAGGAATAGCACCTGACTGGGGCCAAGGACCATAGATCTAACCCTCCAAGTTGAAGGCTCAACATGTGACCCAGGCCTTGAACGTTATATGCTAGGCTTTAACGTTGCTTATGGATGGAACTATTCAAATGAAAAAAGTGGTTTTGCAAAATCACTTGGTTGTTGATTTGTTAACTACGGCATAAGGAGGTATTTGTGTCCTGCTGCATATAGAGTGTTACATTTATATACCCCTGACCTTTGAGGGGGTGGAATGTGGGGAACCACTTAGACTGCTTCACAACTCAGGGGCATCTAAGGACACCTTAGGATGTGATACCACTTGTCCAGCACAGGCACACAGTGGGATACAGTTATATAACCATGATTTTGCACACATAAACATGTATGTGCGGCACCATGTTAGAATGTAAATATGAGATAACAACCTGTAAAAGAACTGTATAATAAAGACCCCGGCAGTTGTCTTGCACTCTTGCTCTCTCCTCTGCTCCATGCTGCCTGCGGTTATTGCTGATGTCTTGAACACATGCATTCTCTAACCTTGGGACCTCACCTGCAAAAATCTCCCTTGCCCCCCCCACCACACCCCAAGTGGGACAACAGAGGGGAATGTAGATCCCTGGAAGTTTGTTTTACTTAGTTTGAGGTTCCTCAGAGATGAGAGTTCCAGTGTATTCATTTCAGAAGTAATTCCTGAGAACACCTAGATGAGAGTGTGGAAGTGAAACAGAAAACAGGAAAGTAAAAAATTCCATGAAGAACACATTAGCAAGCTAGTTATCACTATGAGCAGCTGGAGTACAATCACAATGGGACTGCTGGGAAAGAGCTCAGACTATGGTGGAGTTGTCCTGCCCTAGAGACCAGGGGAAGCTGGGGTATTTGTACACCAACACCTGCCAAGTTAACTTAAGCCTGGCCCACCCCAGGCAGAGAGTTGGGGGCAGGGGACAGAGAGAGCCCTCAATCAGAGTGCTAGAAAGCAAAAGAAAGTCTGGGTACAGAGAAACAGTGAGTGTTAAAGCATTAGCCTTAACACTCAGGGTATAACTTTTAAGGGATGATGCCCAGGTACCTCTCTGTCCCTTCACCAGAGGTTGGGCTTTTATGATAGATAAATAAACCTTTTCCAAGTCACTGTAACTTGGTCTCTGTTCATGCATAGACCTGTGTAACCAGTAACTCAGTTTACATAATAGCATGTAACTACCCACACTCAAAACACGTTTCTGTCACTTTCTGAGCCTCCATTTCTCTCAGGGCTGTTTTTAAGAGTAGCTAGGATGATGCATACAAAATACCCTGGCAGACAGTACAGCTGTTCTTGTTTTTTCTCTCTAGGAGCTCTTTGCCAAAGCGTCTCCTTAATGTGCCCTGATAAACCACATGTTCTTCAGGACCAGCCTCTTCAAAGGCAGAAGATGATGGAAGGTCCCAGAGCAGCTGACTTGAGCAAAGGTTCCATCTGCAGACATACTGTCCCAGAGGCAGCATGGAGTGAAGGCCAGCAGCCACAGCCAAAGGTCAAACCCAGAAAATGGCATCCAACCTAGAATGAAAATGATGAGAAATGAGACAAACCACAGGGAGCTACAAGAGGAAAGGGAAGATCCCAGTACTTCAGGAGCTTTCTGCAGAAGTTCCCAAGGGCCCAGCCAAGTCAGCCAGCAGGGACCCAGTGTCCCCAGTATTTGAGAAATGAACAGCAGGTGACCTTAGTAGTAGCCTGAGTTTTTTCTCTACTGTACTCAACTAGTGACATGGCAGCCTTAGCATCTCCCCCCACTTACTTACCCAGAGCAGCCGAGAAGCCACAACTCCTCCTTTCAAAGACCCAGGCGATGGGAATAATGCATCAATAATTTCAATGTGTTGCCCTGAGTAAGTATTTGTTGATTCCCGATAGACAGGAAGTACTCAGTCATGAAGATGCTTTGAAATCGAACCTAGGGGGATATTGTTTTAACTGTTACTCTCTATGTGAGCTATCATACAAGTAGTACTGGTCACTGATAGTAATTATTCAATCATTTCTGTCATGCATTTCCCTGGCCAGGCTCTGAACCAGTCCAGTGTCTTATAGACAAAGGAACAGTCAAACCTCTAGTACCTTGACTAGCCAGGGAAACAACAAAACAACCCACTGACTTTAAGTATATGATCACCCAGTATTTTTTAAGCAGTGACCTATCACAATTATCTGAGTTCACAGCTTCCCGGGCCCCACTCCCAGCACCATAATCCAGAATCTGCATGTTTTTAAAATAGACCTTATTCTTAATTTTTCTGTTAAACAATAGCACAGAGAATTTCCATATACGCTCAAACCCAGTTTCCCCTATTATTAACATTTTATGTTACTATAGTACATTTGTTAAAATTTATGAACCAATATGGATATATTTTTAATGTCTTTTTCTGTTTCAGGATCCCAGTTAGGATACCACATTATATTTAACTGTCATATGTCCTTAGGTTCTTCTTGGCTATGACAGCTTTTAAGATTCTCCTGGTTTTTGATGACCTTGACAATTTTGAAGAGTACTGGTCAGGTATTTCATTGAATGCTCCTCTACTGGAGTTTGTCTAAAGTTTTTCTCATGATTATGCTAGAGTTCAAAAGCCATTTCCATTACACCATGTCAAGGATATAGAGCATCAGGATGGTTTATTACTGTTGACAGTGACCTTGGTCACCAACACCTTGTCAGCCTTCTCCACTGTACCGTCACTCTTTTCTTATCCAGTTCTACACTGTACTCCAGAAGGAAGTCACTATGTGTAGCCCACAAGTAAGCAACGGGAAACCATGCTTCCCTTCCTTGAGAGCAGAGGATAAACTTTAACAATTTGAAAATTTTCTGCCTGGTAAATGTATCTCTGCTCTCCATTTTTTTTATTCACTTTCTACATCAGCATAAACTAATAGCTATGTTTTTTAGCTTAGAATCCAATATTACTTTACTCTGCTGCATGAATTATTCCAACTTTGGTCATTGGGTTGGGTTGGGCTATGTCTCTGTGACATACTCCATCAATTTAGCTGTTTGTTTGTTCCTTTGTTTCTATTTCTGAACACTTCCTTACTTTCTGGCACTACAAGATGCAGCAGGTTCATCTTACATTTTTCCTATTTCAGTTTTAGAATAAGCTTTTCTCTTTTTTAGGAGCCCTAGTTCCTACTAGCTTTTAGAAACTATGATTTGAGTGCTAGATGCAAGCCTGTATTTTATTTAACTCCTTATTTGAAAATAATTTGAAAAGTTAACAACACAGCACAAAGAGCATCCATTTATTCTTTATCCAGACACATCTCTTGTCAGTACATTGTGCCATATGTTATAGCATTTGTTCTCTTTTCTCCTTATATAATTTTTATAAGTCATTTGAGATGCTATGTCACTTTACCTTTAAATACTCCAGTGTGCATTTGGTAAAAAGAATGAGGACACGCTCTTACATAACCACAGTTGCTGATTTCTCTCGATTTTGCAGATTCCACTCTTTATTTTCTAATCTATCACACATTTTCTAACTTGATGAAATCAAACATCTTTTATGTGTTTTTTCTTCTAGTACAGAATCCAGCCTAAGTGTCCATATTGCACTTAGTTGTCATATCCACTTAGTCACCTCTAACCTGGAATAGGTTCTCAGCTTTGCTTTTTTATGACATTCACATTTTGTGAAAAATGGTATAGACTCTTTCTAATAGAACATTCCTTTTTTGGAGCTCTGTGCTTTCCCAGAGTTAACCAAACTTTGAGTACAGAGTCCTCGAAGCTGCCCTTATACCTAATAACAGCTACAAACAACGAAGTTCTACTAAATTTGTGAGAAGGACTCACAGAACTCGCTGAAAGCATTGTATACAGTTACCGTTTATTACAGGGAAAGGTACAGGTTGAAATTAGCAAAAGGAATATATGGGAGGTTCCAAATGTGAGGTTTCTGTGGCCCTCTGCCCTTGGAGTTAGCTTGCATTTGTCTTCTACAACGTCTGTATGACAATACATGCAAGTGTTGGGTCGGCGAAGTTTACCAAGCCTCAGGGTTTTGTTTGTTGTAGGCCTGATTGATTGACTGATTGATTGCTCCCTATTTGAACTCAGCCTCCAGTTTAACGGATGTCATGTGATCCAAAGCCCCCACTGGCTCACATGGTTGGTCTTCTTCTTGAGACTGCCAGATGTGACCAGCTCCCACCCTAAACAAAGACACCAGATATGACACAGATAACTTCCCAGAAGCTGAGGTCACAAAGCCAAGTTCTTTATCATGCACTACTGTTTTCTCATTGATAAATCCAGATGCATTTCCAACTGTGATACCACATAAGCAATATTGTATCTTTCCCAAACTGTCATAGCTAAAGGCACACATACATCTCTCTGTCCCTCACTAGTGATACTAATCATAAACACCCAGTCAACGAATTGGTCAAACTCTTCACTGTCTAGAAACTACATTTTCCCATCTTTTAATAAACCACTCATTAGGAGAAAAATTTAAGATCAATCAAATAGCCTACTTCTAATCAAATTTCTCTGGATTTGGCATCTACTGATGTACTCTGCCTAAATAAAACTTTACTACGACAGTTGCAAAATATTGATGCTCTATCGTCAGTGCTTTACTCCATCTTTTTCAGTCAGCAGTGTACTGTTCATGGACTGTATTAGTGAGCTTTTTGTCCCTGTAAACAAGTATCTGAGGAAAACAACTTAGAGGAGAAAAGGTGTATCTTTGGCTCACAGTGTCAGAGGTTTCAGTCCTTGGTCAGTTGGTTCCAACAGTGGAACCAGCACAGTGAGGAAAGCTGCTCACCGCATGACAGCCAGGAAGCAGAGACCAAAGGGAGAACCAGAAAGATAGAAGAAGGTCAAGGACAAGAATATACCCTTCCGGGTGATGTACCCCCCAGAAACCTACTTTCTCCAAAGAGATTCCATCTCTTAGCAGCACATACAGCTAATGAACTCATTAGTGGATTTGTCAGTTACTGAAGCTAGCACCTTCACAATGTAACCACCTCTCTAGCCCCCTCTGTGAACTTGGAAGCATTGAGAATCAAGCCCTCAATACAAGAGTCTTTGGGAGGCACTTCATACTTCAACTATAACATTTGCCAAAAAGGAAGAAAGATTGCAATATTAGAAAGCATCCCCAAGGACGCAGGTTTCCCTGGACTCCTCTGAGAGATGTAGAAGAGTCCAGCTCACTCAGGAATAGGCAAGGGACAGGGGTTGGAAGGAAAAAGTCTCTGGATTTCCTTTACTTATTTATTTCTTTTTTTTTCTATCAACTTCCAGTTCTCCATAGTATCTTCCTCACTTTGCCATTCAGAGATGCAGCAGCACCACCTGAAAATTTGGACCTGTAGCATCTCAGATCCCACCATAGATGCATGCAACCACAATCTGCACTTTCTCAACATGTCTAGATGGATTGTAAGCACAGTGGATTTCAGAAAACACTGACCTTCAGGATGCCACTTGTTCCAGTCCCTGGCTCTTTCAACCCCACTTCAGACCATATATCTCCAACAGTGGCCACCACTGCTTCAAAGGCCCCATCGTTTCTCCAGCCTCCACACTGCATTCATGGGTTGGTCCTTGACCTGCCCCCACTCTCTAACACTTTGAATGCTTAATTCCTATTCAGTGATCTGGACTCAGCTAGAATGATTTCCTCTGGTCTTCCCTGGTCCTGTCAACCAGGTTAGAGGCCCCTGCCATGTGCTTCTGAGACATCTCAACCTTCACTTTTCCAGCATTCATCTACTGTACAATAACTGACCATTTTCTTGCCTTTCTTTTCACTTTTTTGCCCTGATGCAGTTTTCATTCTATTTGAGAAAAACAGATAATAAGCAAATAGGTAAATTAATATGTGATTTAATATCAAGCAGTATTAGATACAATGAAGAAAAATACAGCAGAAAAAGAAATCAGAGAATGGTTAGGGTGGGAGCTGCTGAATCATGTTAAGCTTGCACTGCAGAAACAAGCAATTCCAACATCTCAGCAGCTTAACACAAGCATATGTTTTACTCTCACAAGGCTTGTGTGAATGTGAACTAAAGCCTGAATGGTGGGTTCTTTTCGCTCAGGTTTCTGGACTCAGCTTGCAAGTTCTTACCTCCAGTTGTCCCTGGATCTACCAAGCGGGTTTGAAATCCCTGGTGTGAGCTTCCACACAATGCTACTTGGGGCTCATCAGTTTGCAAGGCTACCCCCTATATAGGCAGGGAATGATAGTAATATCTTCCTCAGAAAATTGTACTGAGAATTCAAGGAATAATGCAAGCAAAGTGACAAGTTACAGGTACGCATATTTGGTGCTGGGGATTGAACCTGGAGCTTCACACAGGCTAAGCATACCACTACCACTGTGCTACATCCCCAGCCCTATAATGATAGTATTTAAATATATACTATCATTAAGAGTCTTACCCCAGTTAGAAAAAGGTTGGCAGCAAACTTGAGAAGAAAACATATAACAACAGGAGATATTCAAATGGTGACCAGAAGGAAAAAGGAAGATGGAATTAAACTCTATTAAGCACTAACCAGGTGATTGACACTTTCAGACCCTTTAAATCATTTGTTATATTCACTTCTCACAGCCCTTTCTAAAGAGTGAATTAGACACTACTGTCTTAATTTCTCAGACCCTGAATTTCAAAAAAATTCAGGAATTTACTCAAGGTCACATAGCTCCTAAGTGATGTTGGTTTTTTTTTCCCCCTCACTGTAAAAAACCTGTTCTTGTACCATTTCAGCAAAAGTGCTCCCAAAAGTTACCAATATTCCCAATACTCAACTGTTAATCTCTCCAAAAGTGCATCTCAAGTCAATTCTCTTGACCCAACAGCAATTCACTTCAGGATGAAGGGTGATTCCTATTAAAAAAACAAGAAAGTTATAAGAAAGTCTCAAAAAAAAAAGCCACAGCACTTAATGGCAACATGACCTGGGACAAAACCTCTAAACTCTGAGTCTTTATTTGCTCATCTGCAAGATGATGATAAAGATCCCTCACAAAATCACTGTGAAGATTAAATGAGATTATAGATGGAAAAATACCCAGCATCATGATGATTTTTTACTCTGAATCTGCAAATCATACCTAGTGAAATAGTTTGGAAATCCCTTAATGTCAGAAAACATTGAAATGATAATCTAAGTTCTAATAGCCATGGCTGCTTTTGTAGATATAAGGAACTATTTCTTTGAGCTAATACTTTTGGGGAATTAAAATGCAAAAGAGTTCATCTTTCTTTTTCTGGGTAAAAAAATAAATAGAAAGACCATAGAGACTGAATTAATTTCATAACCCACTATCCTAAATTTTCTTATACTCACCTGTAGAAGAAAGTGTTTTGCTTTAGCTGTGTGCATGTAACTGGGGCACTGGGGAGAAGAAAGGAAGGAAGGAAGGAAGGAAGGAAGGAAGGAAGGAAGGAAGGAAGGAAGGAAGGAAGGAAGGAAGGAAAGGGAGGAAGACAGAAGAAAAGAGAAGGGAGGTAGGGAAAAGAAAAAAGGGAGAAAGGAGACCACATATGCTGTATTTTAAAAAATAAAATATATTGAGCTTGTTATTTTTTAAGTTTACTATTATTTGGGATTAAGGCAGAAATTCTAACACAGATATCAAAAATATCTCCCAGAGGTACAAAATCAGTGCTTTTATAGTTGTCTGATAAGCATCACTTGTAGAACTGATTCATTCATGGGTGGGGGTAATCTTTATTTTCACAAGTACTCCAGGTTATTCTTAAGATCAAGCAAAATTAGGAAAAACTATTCAAATACATTCAACTTATAAATTTCAAGATGTTTCACTTCCCATTGAGTCTACTAATTTTGACATTAAGTATTTTTGGCCAATGCAACTACCAAATCATTAGATAATTCCCTAATGTGATTGACAATTTACTTTTTAAGAAAAGAAAATGCTGCTATAATTGATTTTTTAAAAAATAGATTACTGCTACAAATTGAAACTGCCTATCTCTCTGAGCAGTGAAAAAAGTATTCTGATGACAGTAGAAGGAGGAAGCCCACTTTGGGGAAGAGAAACTGACCTCATGGGTCACCTTGGCCAGATGATATACACCAGGTCCTGACACTGAGACAGGTGGCCTGCACTTTGGTCACTCCTGTTAGGGAATAGTGCCACAGAGCCAGAGAGGTACCAGCAAGAACAGGGCAGAAAGAAACAAAGGAGGTAAATAAATCATAAACAAGACAACTAATTCAAGCCAATGGACATTTATATAATGGAAAAGGGTTGCTAGGGCCCTTTTACAAACATCTCCCTTAACTTTCAGAACATCTCTGCAAGGTAAATTATGCCCACTGTACAGACAAGCTCAGACTGGTAATCAAATTGTCAGTGGATGCTTGGTTTTTTAGTCTGGGGTTCTGGCTCTTTTCAACACAGAGAGCTGCATCTGCTAAAAGGAAAGAATTTCTGGGATGGAATAACTCGAATGGAATAAGGGAGGGCAATTGTTATAAGCCAAATGGGAATAGAAGAGAAAATGAAAACTCTTGGCCAGAAATCAAACAAGAGGGTATCAGAGAGAACAGAAAGGAAAAATGATCAGTGACAGCAAATCTCCATCTCCTAAACTTAGAAAAGAGTTCCAAAGCGAGAGGATGTCCACACATACCCAACACTTAAAGACCTTTAGCCAAGATAGAATATTCCCTTTATTCCTCCACAGAGCTGCGAAGGGACAGAAGCCTGCCAGGTCACCAAAGGGTCCACCTGCCAAATATGGTACCCATTGGTCTGAAGACCACACATCAAACCAGACATGCAGGACTGTCTAGTTTCTGGGGCCTGGGCCCTCCTCCGAGTTCACCCCTCCAGGCCCTGACCATGGTTCTGATCTAGGCGTCTTCATCTATCCTCGGTCTCTTGGCTGGTGTCCTTGTCTCTGGCCTCTCCTGTTGTCTACAAAGCATCATTTTAAATTGCATCCTGAGGCCTCCAGTAAAAGTCACTCAGTCAATTTATGCCTGAGATGAAAGGTGTTACAGTTAACTCTGTCTGGTGTTAGGGTCAGACTGCCTGAGTTCAAATCCCAGCGCCTCTTCCACTAGCTGTGAGTCCTTAAGAAAACCACTTGTTTTCTCTGAACTTCCTCCGTAAAAACTGGAGAATGATGCTTGTAAAGTATCATCTGACTCATAGGTAAAACACTTAGCGTATCTACAAGTAATATGTGATTGATAACTGGTGGCTTTTGTCATCGGCATCTAAAACACAAGTCCTTGGAGATAGAACTGGATTGTTTGCCAGCTCATCCTTTCTGGGGACTACCTGGAAAAATGGTGACTCCCAGGCAACACAAGAAGACTTCAGGACGTCATCCACTGGTTTTTCACTCATCTTTGAGGTGCCTGAGACTGTTGTAAGTGCTGAGAAATCTAGATGTTTAATATGCTCCCCCAGGTGATACTCACCATCAGCTAATTTGGGAAAGAATTTAATATTGTATGGCACTTGAGGACTCTCCACACTGATTTCCACAGTGGTGATATTGTGAAAATGAAAGGGAAAGAAAATGCTCTGAAGGAAAGAACAACTGGGATAGGGGAAAGGATGAA
>RJWT010026265.1:0-15873 GCA_004365215.1 Cuniculus paca | reverse complement strand
CTAAGCGCCTGCCTGGAAAGTGCAAGGTCGTGAGTTCAATCCCCAGTGCTGAAAAGAAAAAAAAAAAAAAAAGAAAAAAGAAACAAATCCATGAAAGTATAGAAGAAATCAAATAAGAAATAATCTCTCAGGTAAAAAAAAGAAATGGCATCCATAATGAAAAAATTGCTCAGCATGAACAAAAAATAGATGAGCGTAGGAAAATGATGGAAAACTTTGAACAACATAGGAAAGAAATAGAATGCACAAAACAAATTCAAACAGATATCCAGAAAATTAAAAATTCCTTTGAAAGCTGAAAAAACTGCTTGAATGAAACTGAAGATAGACTTTGAGACCTTGAAGCAAGAGTGAGGTTGGTGAACACAAAAGGAAGGAACTCTTAAAAATAACAAGGGATCATGAAATAACAATTCAAAAGCTCCAAGATGATGCAAAAAAAAAAATAATAAGACTGATAGGTGTCAATGCAAAAGGAATCAACACAAATGGCAAAAAATCTACTTGCAGAAGTAATTGCAGAAAACTTCCTAAACATGAGAACAGAACCTGACATAGAGATTAGTGAGGCATATAGAACCCTAAACAGTCATAGCCAAAATAAATCTCCACCCAGACATATAATAATCAAGATCCCAGAAATTCTGCACAAAAACAGAATATTAAAAGTGGCTAGAGAAAAGAAACAGACAATCTATAAAGGAAAGCCTATTAGAATCACAAACCGACTTCTCAACACAAACCCTCAAATCAAGAAGAGCTTCAAGTGAAATACTTCATGTCCTGAAAGCAAACAGCTTCCAACTCAGATTGATGTACCTGGAAAAACTATCTTTCAAAATTAATAGAGAAATAAGATACTTCCATGACAAAGAATAAATGAAGAAATTCATGACCACAAAACCAACCCTACAAAGAGTACTGAAAGATATTCTAGATATAGACAAAAATGTCCACAGTTCCAAGAACATCAGAAAGAAGCCACCAGGCAGGGCAAGCAATTAAAGAGATTAAAAAAAAGGAAACTGACAACCAGAAAATAACATGACAAAGATAAGTCAATACATAGCAGTTATAACCATCAAGGTAAATGGAGTCAATTCACCAATCAAAAGAAATGAATTGGCAGAATGGATCAGGAAACAAGACCCAGTAATATGCTGTATATAAGAAACACATTTAACTCAAAAAGAAACTCATAGATTGAAAGTCAAAAGATGGAAAACGATACTACATGCAACAGGAACCCAGAAAAAAGTAGAGGTAGCTATCCTGTTTGCAGACACAGAAATGCAGACACTTCAAACCAAAAATTATCAAAAGAAATAAAGAAGATCACTACATACTTGTTAGGGGAAAAATTCAAGAGTAAGAGATAGCAATCATAAATATATATGCACCAAACATGGGAGCATACAACTATATAAGACAAATATTAATACACATGAAAAATCAATTAAGCAATAACACAATTGTAACTGGGTACTATTAAGGTTCACTGTCACAAAGAGGTAGATCAACTAGACAAAAAGTCAGCAAAGAACTGAATCAAATATGTGAACAAATGAACTTAGTACATGTTTACAGTATTCCACCCAACAACATCAGAATACACATTCTTCTCAGCTACACATGGGTCTTTCTCTAAAATAGACCATATACTAGCCCATAGAATATGCTTAAGTAAGTGCACAAGAATTGAAATTATTCTGTGCATATTATCTGATCATAGTGCAATGAAATTGGAAACAAATGGCAAAAGGACAGTAAAAAATTCTTAAACATATGGAAATTAAATAACACCCTCCTGAACAACCAGTGGCTCACAGGTGAAGTTAAACAATACCTCCAATCAAATGAAAATGCAAACACAACATACTGAAACCTGTGGGATGCAATGAAAGCAGTCCTAAGAGGGAAATTTATAGCAATGAATTTTCACATCAGGAAAACAGAGCAAGCACAAATAAACAATATAATGCTACACCTAAAGATTCTAGAAAAAGAAGAGCAAATCAAGCCCAAAGCCAATAGAAGGAGGAAATTATAAGAATAAGAGCAGAATTTAATGCAATTGAGGCTAAGAAAACAATACAAAAAATTAATGAAGAGTTGGTTCTTTGAAAGAATAAACAAAATTGATAAACCCCTAGACAACCTTATCAAGAAAAGGAAAGAAAAAACTCAAATTCATGCCTTAAGGAAGAAAAAGGGTGAAATCACTACAGATCCTGTGGAAATTCAGAAGATCTTCAATACCTACTTCAAAAATCTATACTTGCATAGGATAGGAAATGCAGAGGAAATGCACAGATTGCTAGAAATGTATGAATTATCAAAGTTGAATCAAGAAGATGTAAAAATTCTGAATAACCCAAAACCAGTTAGTGAAATTGAAAACATAATTGAAAACTTACCAGCAAAGAAAAGTGCAAGTCCTGAAGGATTCAAGGTTGAATTGTACAAGAAATTAAGAAATGATTTAATGCCGATACTCTTGAAACTCTTTAGTGAAATTGAAAAGAAAGCAATTCTTCCTAATTCATTCCTAGAGACAAGTATTGCCCTGATACAAGAAACAGAAAAAGACCCAACCAAAAAAAGATAACTACATCCCAATCTCTCTGATGAACATAGATGCAAAAATTCTCAATAAAATACTAGGAAACAAAATTCAGCAAATCATCAAGAAGATTATACATCACGACCAAGTTGGATTCATCCCAGGAATGTAGGTATGCTTCAACATACACAAATCAATAAACATAATACATCATATTAACAGAATCAAAGACAAATAATGATATGATCATATGATCATCTCAATAGATACAGAAAAAGCTTTCAATAAAGTTCAACGTTTATTCATGATAAAAACACTGCAGAAAATCTGAATAGATGGTCTTTATCTCAATCTGATCAAAGCCATCTGTGACAAATCGACAGGCAACATCATACTAACTGAACAAAAACTGAAAGCTTCCACTCTAAAATCAGGAACAAGACAAAGATGTCCACTATCACCACTCCTATTCAGCATAGTTCTGGAAATACTAGCCAGAGCAATTAAACAAGAGAGAGAAATTAAAGGAATAAGGATAGGAAAGGGAGAAGTTAAATTATCATTATTTGCAGATGACATGATGCTCTACATAGAAGACCCCAAAAACTCCACCAAAAGTCTACTAGATTTAAAAAGCAAATTCAGCAGCATAGCTGGATACAAAATCAACATTCAAAAATAAATAGCATTCCTGTACATGAACAACAAACTCACTGAGAGAGAAATTATGTAAACAACACCTTTCACAATAACATCCAAAATAATGAAATACTTAGGAATCAATCTAACAAAGGAAGTAAAAGATCTATATATTGAAAATTACAGTTCTTTGAAGAAGGAGATTGAAGAGGCTCTCAGAAAATGAAAAAATATTCTCTGATCATGGATAGGAAGAACTAAAACTGTGAAAATGGCCATACTCCCAAAATTGTTATACAGATTTAATGCAATTCCAATCAAAATACCATCAGCATACCTCACAGATCTAGAGAAAACATTCCTAAAATTCATCTGGAACCAGAAGAGACCTAGAATAGCAAAGGCAATCCTGGGCAACCAAAGCAAGGCAGGAGGCATCACAATCCCAGACTTGAAATTATAGTACAAAGCTACTGTAATAAAATCAGCATAGTACTGGCAAAAAAAACACAACAGACCTGAGGATCAGTGGAACAGAATAGAAGATGCAGACACAACTACAAATACATTCTGCCACATTATCATTGACAAGGGGGCCAAACACGTTCACTGGAAGAAAGATAGCTTCTTTAATAAATGGTTCTGGAAAAGTTTGCTTTCCATATGCCAAACACTTAAACTAGACCCATGCCTATCACCATGCACTAAACTAAAGTCAAAATGGATCAAGGATCTAAATAGTAAAACAGAAACACTAAATCTGCTGCAAGACAAAGTAGGCAGAAATCTTGAAGACAAGGGGTAGGAAGAGAGTTCATAAGCAAAAAGCAAACTGCATGGGAAGTACTTCAAGCAATCAACAACTGGGATTTCATCTTACTAAAAAGTTTGTGCACATCAAAAGAAATCACCAACAGAGTGGAAAAAATCCCACAGATTGGGAAACATTTTTTTCCAACGATCCCTCAGACAAAAGACTTCTATCTAAAATATATAAAGAACTGAAAAAAATCAGTTTCAAAATTCAAAGACCTAATCCAAAAATGGGCATCTGAGATGATTACACATTTCTCAGATGAAGAAATACAAATAGAAAATAAAAATATAAAAAAAGTTCAACATCATTGGTCATTTGAGAAATGCAAATTGAAACAACACTGAGATATCTCACTCCAGAATTAATGGCCAATATCAAGAAATGAATCAATAACAAATGCTGGAGGGGGTTTGGGGGAAAAGAAACCCTTCTCCATTGTTGGTGAGAGTATAGACTGATGCAACCATTATGGAAATCAGTGAGGAGATTCCTCAAAAAACTAGAATTAGAGGTCCCAGTCGACCCTGTTATTCCACGTTTGCATATTTTCCCAGAAGAATTGGAAAGATCATATCACAGCGATAAATGTGCACCGTGTTTATAGCAGCATAATTTGTAATAACCACATCTTGGAAACAACCCAAATGCCTATCAACCAAGGAACGGATAAAAAAGATGTTATTCTTATACAATGCAGTACTACTGAGCTATGAAGAAAAATAAACTGGAGGCTTTTATAGGTAAATGGATGCAACTTGAAACCATACTCATAAGTGAACTAAATCAGATTTGCATGGGTAAATACTGTATTGTCTCCCTAGTGTAAGAAACTGAAAGAGTAAATAAGATCCAAAATCTACAATAGATATTGTGAAAGGATAAGAAGTTTCTCAAAGGGAAAGAACAACTGGGATTGGAGAAAGGAGAAAAGATGGAAAGGAAGAGGAAAAAACATAAATTTGTATAAATATAAGCATGATAGCTAAGATAATTGTACTACTAATCTTATTAGTTCATGGAAAAGAACAGTTAGTGTTCATACTCTTTGATCAACTTTACATACCTATATTTTGTAATCAGAGCATCTCTTTTGAAGATAACAATATGCAGTGTAACAACCTTTGTTAAATTCCTGTCATGTATTCAATATCCTATATCGCTATTGTTTTGGGGGTTTTGTTTCTTTTTTGCCTTTTTCTCTTTAAAAAAAATAAAAGTTTTTCATTCTCTTCATCTATTTATCTTCTAACTATGGTGTGTTAGTTATGTCAAGTCCATTCTAGCTTGAGTTTTCATTTCTGACTTCCAGTGATTTTTAAAAATTGGAATTCAATGTTGAGTTCTATTAATCTTGTCAAAATTTTGCTCTTTTCTACTCAATTTTCCTGAGTTTTTCTAATTCTGATGGACATTTTAATTTCATAGCCTTTATAACTTACTTAATATCTTTGAGTTATTTTTAAATACTAACTTATGGGGTTTTTTATTCTGTTTTGTGAAAGTATTTTTCTGACATGTTCTCATATGTAGGAACATCACAGGATTTCTTATTCTTGTCTCATAATTACATTGATTTTTTTCTTGTTGCTGGGTTTTAAAAGTTAATTCAGTTATCACATATCCTTAGGAGAGTTAAGTGGTGTAGGATAGTTTTGCGAGTTTCATAGCTCTAGAGCACATTCTTCTGTTGCTCTCATGAAGTGATTAAAAAAAAGATACCCCTTGCTATCTTCTGAGATTAATTGCCTCTGCTCTCCTCCCCTTTCTCTTCCATTTGAACCCATTTTAATTTCTTATGGTTGTGCTCATCCTGCTGAATTTGGAGTCTTGTCCCAACAGATTCTCTTCAGTGTGAGCATTGTTTTGAAAAGGTGCTCAGTTTGTTAGAAAAGGAGATTGAAGGACTCAGACTAGTCCCATAGCTTTGGATTTCATTGCATTATGGCCTCCTTCAACTCATCCTGGTCTGGTTCAAGCAGTGCACCCTCTCAGCCTCTCCCATTCCCCCTAAATTGGCTCATTAAGTCTTCCTGTGAGTGCTTGTTGGGGATTAGATGGCTTTTCTTTTCTCAAGCTCCTTCCTCTCCTTTCTCTTGTATGGTGGTTGCTATCATATGGATTAGATGCTCTGACTAATTTGTCCTCGTATAATTATAGGAGTATTGCAGCATTGAGTTTTATTGCAAGCATCAGCCATGATTCTTCAGATTTACCAACCTAGTTGTGCCACCTACGTTCATAGGATACTTTTGGTAGATTAAAAAAAAATATTGCCACTGCCATTGTATTTTCAGTACACTATCATTTTAAAAAGCAGATTATATCATTCCCTTGGGCCTTTGATTACTGTGAACCACTATAAAATGAAGCCTGTGAAAGTACAGTTTAGACAGTTGCTACCCAACCTCTTTGTGTTCACGCCATTCCATAGCTTTGAGTTGTGATGATCTCAGTACAAACTGCTAGTGTTTCCTTTCTTGTGTGCCTATGCCTATTCCCAGACTCATTCTTTCCTTGAAATATTCTTAGAGATTTTGCTGCTTCTTTGACTGGCAAACTCAGTCTCCAGTCATCACCAATCATCCCCCACTCCTCCATGCCTCAGTTGCCCACTTCCTGTGTTTTTTAGTTTCTGAGGCTTCTTTAGCAAAGTATCATAAGGTTGTAACTAAAGCAACAGAAATTATTGTCTCTCACTTCTGGAGGTTTGAAATCTTAGATCAAGGTGTCCTCAGGGATGCTTTCTTCTGAAGGCTGTAATGAAGACTCTGTTCCATGCTCTGTCCTATAGCTCTGCATCATTTCTCAGCCACTTTGCCCATTCTGTGGCTTACATGACCTCCCTGTGTGTGTGACCATTCTCGTGTCTAAATTTCTCCTGTTTATAACTATACAGCCATATTGAATTAGGACCCATTCCATTTATTTCAATGTGGTTATTTGTAATGACAATGTCCTACTTACAAATAAGGTAATATCAACAGGTACAGAGGAGTTAAGGCCTCATCATCTTGTGGCAAGGACATAATTCAATATTTTACAATCTTCTATCAGTTCTTGATTTCATTAACTCTGTAACTGCTCCTCCCCTCTTTGAAGATGACCAAGGCTACATCTTGCTCTTCAACACTTACTTCAGAAATCCATATGTCTAGATACTTTCCAGATCTCTCCTCAGCTATTAAAAATTTGATGCATCTCCTGTACTAGTAATATATAGTACCACCCATCAAGGTATCGGAGCTAAGTCCTGAGGGTGTTTTAGGCTCTTGATCTCCATTACCACCTATATTTGATAACAGAATGTGTTCTAGAACTTTTTTTCTTTAATGTACTTCCTTTTCCTCTCTAAAGTCTGCTTCTTTGGGTTTCTGTTTTGGTTTTGTAACCTACTAACAATGAGACCTTGAGCTCCACATCTCTTTACCTTAATACCTCTCACTATAAAGATGAAAAATAAGAGTACCAATCACATATGTTGATTTAAGAGTAAATGTTATAAAAGTGAAAGTTTTAGAAGAAAATCTGGCAGAGAGTAGGCATTTGGTATATGTTAGCTCTTACTAATTGATTTTGAACCTTCTAATGATTCTTCATTGCTTCCAGGGTGACTTGTCTATAACAAAATTAATCTCTCCCATCTTAAAAATTTCAATGACTTTTCATAGCCTAGAATATAAACAGTAAACTCAAACCATGTAAATAAAGCAATTAAGGCATTTACTTTAACTTTTCTAATCTAACTTTTGGCCTTACCTCACTGTCTCATACCCTATGTTCTCACTCTATTGAAGTACCCTGCCCCTAGGATCTGATTACCCATAAGCCCACACTTCCATACCTTTGTCCCTGTGGCTTTCTTGTCCTGAATGCTTCTCCATATTCTTTATTCCCCTAGAGTATCCATTAATCTATAAGACTCAAGTATCACCTGTCCCTGACCCTCTCTTTCCACCCACATAGAACTGATCATTCCCTTGCTTCTTTTCAATTATCTTTATTTGGACTTGGACAAGGAGTATATGACATTATTTTTTTAACTTACTCATTTGTGTGTTCATCTCATTTTGCAGAATATAAACTCCCAAAGAGCAAACAATATCATTTGTTTTGTATTCCCAAGTCTAGCTCAGTTTCTGATGATTAGTAAGCACTCAATTCACACCTTTTTATTCATTCAATGACTATTATTGAGCACATGCAATGTTTGTAGTTTTGTATTATTTTCAAAGGAATAAGGAAGTCATTGGAGAGTTTTGAACAGAAGAGTAAGGAATTGACTTACATTTTACTGGCATTAGTTACTGCCTGGAAACAAGAAGGCAATAGGGTAAGTGGAGAAGTAGAGGCATTGGCTCAAAAACTATTGCAACAGTCTAGGTAAGAGAATTTGCCAATGGTACTGGTAGTGAGAAGGTACTAGAGTTAGGGTATCCCATTAAGAGAGTATAGACAGCATTTGCACTCTTATGATCAAATTCATGAGTAAATATTCAGTTTCTTTGTAGTTATCATGGGCTTTTTAAATCCAGGACATCTCCTGCATTAACAAGAATATTACAACTCTCACATAACTCTCATAACTCTCTGAGTTATGTTGTTTCACACACACACAAAATTAAGATGATAAGTTTTATATGATGTGTATTTTACCACAATTAAAACAAAAAAAACCTACTTATACAGTTCCAAGAAATAGTTTTATATGCCATGATGACTTATCAGTGTTTGGATTCTGTATGTGCATTATTTGAAGGCTTGATTGTGTGTCTTATCATGTGAAATTCCATGAAACAAAACACTTGCTGTTTTCCTCTACAGGAAGAAACCTGTCACTAACACCATATTAACTGTAAATTCAAGGTGCTATGAAAATAAAAGTTTCATAATATCATAAGAGTCCATGTACCTGTGGACCACAGAGATGGGAGCACTGTGTGTAGCTTTTTAGCCTGTGGCAGCAAAGAGCTGACCCTTCCCAGGTGAGAACTTGAAATAACACTTTGTAGCCCAGGTTGGTCTTGAACTTGCAAGGATCCTCCTGCCTCAGTCTCCCAACTGCTGGAAACATCTGAATTATTTTCAGTGTACAATTCAGTGACATAGAGTAAATCACATTGCTGTGCAATCATCACAACCATCCACCTCCAGAAGTCCTTTTGTCTTGGAAAACTGATCCTGTGCCATTTAAACACATTCCATTCCTTCTTCTCGACAGCCCCTGGTAACACTGTTCTACTTTTTGTCTCAAGGAATTTGGTCCTCCTAGGAATCTCATATAAATGGAATCACACAGAATTTTTTTTTACTTTTCATTAGTGATTCATTTCATTTAATCACAGTATCTATATCGAGGTTCATCCATGATGTAGCAGGTTTCAGAATTTCAAGGCTTAAAGGGCCTGAACCTTTTTGTTTCAGAAGACACCTCTTGATAGGCCTCAATTACAGAGAATGAAATGAGAGCCCAGTCACAGGGAGGCTCCATCTATTAGCCAAAAGGTCCTGCCACTACGAGGCAAAGGGCAGAGAGGTGGTTGTGTGTAGTGCCAGGATGGGGATCTCCTGCAGGCTCTTACTCTTCAGAAATAACAACAGGCAAAAAATCATGCACTACTTCCCTAAGAATTAGCTATAAGGATGTACAGTAAAAACAAAAAATAGTTACAACTCACATGTCCAATAATAGGATATCGATCTAATAAGACATTTACTCATTATACAGTTGAATTTGATATCCTCAGGACTTTGTTTCCAGGACTTCCTTCAGACATGAAAATCTGTGGCTGCTCTAGTTGCTTATATAAAATGGCATAGTGATTGTATATAAACTACACGGTCCTCCCCTATACTTTGTATCATCTCTAGATTACTTATAATACCTAATACAATGTAAAAATGCCTTGAAAATAGCCGTCATAGTATATTGTCTAAGATACAATGACAAGAAAAATGTTCATGTGCATTCAGTACAGATGCAGTTTTTTTCTTGTATTTTTGACCCATAGTTTCTTGACCCTATGGATAGGGTATCTGTGGGTTCAGAGTGTCAGCTCTCATTGTAAAGATGCAGGTGAAAATATGATACAGAACATATATCATTAATAAGTTTAAATCTCTCTGTATATGCAGAACAAAGTTTGGAACACTTAATACCAAAATATTAAAATGGTGATTTCTCAGTGTTGGGATTATGAGTTACTGTTATTTTCAACTTAATAAACAGTGCTATGATAACCCTTCTATTTGGATAAAATCTAAGTGCTACGTAGTTCTTATACTCTATGTTGTTGTCGCTATTGCTATTGCATTGCTGAGGATTGAATCCACAGCCTTGTACACACCTGGCAAGAGCTCTGCCATCTGAGCTACAACTCGAGTCCTGAAACTTTTATATTTCAGGTTTTATGTATTTTGTAAAATTGCTATCGATTAGTAGTGTGTGAGTATCCTTATTTTCTTAAGCACTTGTGTATTATTATTAAAAGTAAAATCTTTGTTAATTTTATGCGTAAAAAATAACCTATGTTTTAATTAGGGACTTTTCAATTCCTACTGAAGTTTTAGCATGTGTGAATGTCTATTGACCACTTGTATTGTTTTGTGATTTTCCAGTAGTCTATTTTCAATGTTAATTTTTAAGTTTGTAATTCTCAAACTTGACTACTTACATGGATCATGGTAATCGATTCACTGACTACTCTTACCTCACTTTTTGTACTGTAATATTATGGCCAAGACTCATTGAATGAAGCAAGGAGGAGGTTAAGGATCAATTGCCAAGGTTATATGGGTGAGAAGTGGCAACTAGACCGAGAGACCAGAGATCTTGATGCCAAGACTGAAGATTTTCATTATATTTCTCTGCTTTAATTATTCTGGAATTCATCACATGAAAAAACACACACACTCATGCACGTCTACACACATTGAACTCACTATGTTTATGCTGTCTTCCACATGATTTTACTGAGATATAGGATAGATATCAAACTTAGGAACTTTAGCTCTTGGTGCTGTCAGTTCTAGGACTCTGGGGAATTATTTATATTTCCTAAACTTTTCATTTCCATTCTGTTGGGTTTTTTTAAAGAAAAAAGGATGATGAGATCCAGGTGTTGTGGCACATGCCTGTAATCCCAGCACTAGGGAGACTGAGGCAAGAGGATTGCCACGAGTTCTGAGTTCAAAGCTAGCCTGAACTACATAGTGAGACCCTGTCTTAGGAAAGATGATGGAATAATTTTAAAAAGAATGATATCATATACATAAATTATCTATTGAGCAGTCAGTGAATGTTAGATGGTATTACAAATAATTTATTTCTTTGTTTCAGGAGTTAAATGGTAGAAATGAACCTTAATCTTCAGATTTTCCTTCAAATTACCAGGGACTCAACTAATCTTGAGAATCAGGAATATTCAAAGGGTCACTTTATCTCAGAGAATGCAGTACCGTGGACAATCATTCTGTCTCTGTCTTTCTCTTTCCTCTGTGTCTTCTCTCTCTCTCTCTCTTTCCCTCTCATTCATTTCACATCTATCTCTAATCTCTAGCTATTTCTAATCTATCATGTCTAGCTCATCTAATATCTATCTATCCACCTACTTATCATGGGTCTATCCATCTAGTTCATCCAGAGGCTTCCTATTACATTATAGCCACACCTATGGTGAAAAAGTAGAATGGCAATGATGAGTCCCTCTAAAATAACCATTTGTGCACTGAAAGATAAAAATCAAACTGACTTTTCTCCTTGGTGTCAGTGTTACTGTTATTTCACTAGAAAAATTCTTCTTCTCCCTGTGTCTCACAGCCACCTACTTTCCGAGCTGAAATTTCCCTGTGGGAAAGTAAAGATGTTAGCCCCTCCTCCTAGGCTGCTGTGAGGTTAGATGAGGGCCTGTGTCATACTTGTGCCTGACTCGCATGGGAATGTTGTTGGGCATCATGTTTATTGATGTTCCTGGTTTACTTGAAATGCTTACCTTTTCTTTCTCTAATAACTAAAGGTGATTTTTGTGTCTTCAGTTATCATTAGGCATTTTGTTCTGAGTGGCATGTATGTCACTTTGGATTAGAACAGTGTGTCAGGCAGGACATGGCTTTCAGTTGCTCCTCCAAAGAGGAAGATCATGACAGTAACCTACCTACTGAGAAGCAAGATTTCTGGACTTCCTGAGTAGCAGGAAATGAAGGTTGGGGTCCAGGTGGAATGGAGGAGAGGAATCTCTAAGATTTTCCTTCTTAATATTCTGCTTTTCTATGTTGGCAAAAGAAAATATTTCTGTAGAGCACATTGGTGGCCAGCAAGTTCATAGTAATGCAGAACATTAATTCCTTTTAGATTTTCATACAGGTCACAGGGAGGGTTCACAGAAAGCCATGTTTCAAATTAAAACTGTAGCATAATTAACAGTATCATTTAAGAAGGAAAGAAATGGTTGAAAGGTTTACCATCAAGGGTGAAATATGCCTCAGCATGAGAGAATGATGGATTAAATACACAGTTCTCTTCAGCGATAATGAGATGTTGCTACAAAAGCCTCTCTGAAATGTAGTGTGCTCTTCCTCCTCCTTGGAGGGAAAACACATCCATGGGACATTTGCCTTCATTACTATAGGGTTGATGGGGTCACTTGCATTATTCATTGTTTTGGGAAGCACACTGGTGAAAGGTATAGTTTTCCTTATATCACCATATGCTTCCAAGAACTCTGTACCAACTTTACCCATATAATCTCAACCCAACAACATTTTGGTTTTGTAACTTTTTCAGCACTCTTGACAATGCAATGTACTTCCCACAATGCAACACATGCAGATCCACATGTAACCCTGTGCAAAATCAGGTCCAATCATATCCTCAAGATTTAAATCCCGTTTAAATTCTCAACTCTTTTTCATCAATATTTTCCAAGTGCAAAAGCAGCCTGGATTCAAGTCACAGCCTACCACATCACTAACTTCAAATAGAAACATAATATGGTAAAGTGGGGTACAGATCCCAAACATTCAATACATGAAGCATTACATACCTAGACTATGTTTAATGAAGACTATTTCCATTTTCACATTAATTTTATGGAAATGGGATGTATATAACTCAAGTTTTAGATTATCTATATGTGTAATAAACACTTCAGTCCTTAAGTAATTTTGATCAAATGTTACATTAACTGCTGATATATCTATGGCTGAATTAGAAAACACTAATAGCTATGAGGATATTATACCATATTAAATCATTAATGCTATGAGGATTTTACCCATGTATTTTAATATTAAACTGTTTTTCATTATCTTGTAGCACATTAAACAGTTTAGCCATTAGCAGCTGTTATTTTTAACCATTTGAAAAGTACAGAGTAAGTCTGCTCAGAAAAGCTTTAAATAAACAATATTAATAAACATTGATTCCAGCACGTGGTATTTTCTACTGTTGCCTGGCTACAAAGTTTTACATGTGCATGTAATTATATATATATATATTTTTTTCAAGTAACAAGTATATATATATTCAAGTAATATACATATATTCAACTGTATACATGTATATACACACAAATAACAAAATTGTATTATTTGACATATCAAGTTTTCTTGTATAGTATATTAAACAATAAACAACACCACTGTAACATCTTGTTTTAATCCAATACATCAGATTTCTATCATGTTCATTTTAAGAAATGTCTTAAAATTCTGACCTCCATTTCTGTGGTAGAAAAATTTCCTAGTGACTATTGATTTAGATTAGCTCTATTTTCTATTAATCATCCAAAGTGTGTGTGTGTGTGTGTGTGTGTTTGTGAGTGCTATGGTTAAGTACTGAGAGGAGCAGAATGAATGGTCTGATCTTCCAAGTGACACCAGCATTAGGAGTCAAGGCCATACAAGGACAGTTGCAGCTGTCCCCCACCTCAAAATTGAGCTGCCCCCCACTCTGAGCGAGCCGTCTTCCACATTAGAGAGCCTCCTGCTCACTGTCCTTTTCCTCATTGTCCTTGTCACAGCACATGACTATACCACCTCTCACTAGAAACAGGAAAGCTCTTCCAAAACAATAAGCATGTTTGCAGTGTTCCTCTCATCTGCATGTTATAAATACTCACAAGAAAAGAAAACAAGAGAATATATTTGGGCTTTTTGCAGAAATCCTTGACCACATTTTCCTCTTTTAACACATCCCTACCTCCCAGGGCAGCACCGCCTCTCAAACTAAGGCTTTGGCTTTCTCTGCACACACTCAGTCAGTGGTAGCATTTCAGTTGCTTCTATTCCTGCCAGACAAAAAATAATTAATTTGGGTCCACAAAGGAGAACAGCCCAGCAGTAGCTACATATCATAACGTATGACATCGTGAGCTCGTCCAAAGTCAAATCACGCTTAGTGAACATCTTCTATTTGATAAGGGCCTATTTTATTGATTTTGTTTGTTTTCTTCTGTGAAAATGAAATATATCTATAGGAAATGGGTTATTTTTGTTTAATTTTCATACATACCTCACATAAAGATATTAATTACCTAAGTAGTTAGTCCTCAGTCATTTCCTTGGGGAAAAATTAATAAAGTTAATTCTGTTAAAGAAGTCTCCCTGTTATGCACAGTGCTGCTAGCGTCTGCTGGGTGACTTGATGAATCTGACTGAGACAGGAAACTTCCTGAACTTGGAAGGAAGATTTTTTTTTCAATTTTAAAACCTCACAGTGACTGTATCTACCCCTGAGGGGGAAAAAAG
The DNA here is from genome assembly GCA_004365215.1 of Cuniculus paca. Lineage (NCBI taxonomy): Eukaryota > Metazoa > Chordata > Mammalia > Rodentia > Cuniculidae > Cuniculus > Cuniculus paca. The sequence goes on along the minus strand of RJWT010026265.1, from coordinate 1,111 downwards.
AAGCATTTCTCCCAAAATTATTCTTTTCTGTAGAGCTCCTATCTACTAATATTTTAATAATAAAATGTGTACTACAATGGAAAAAAGCAAGTTGGAGCAAATAGAGTAGTGACTGCTATTTGACAAAATACTGACATACAACTGTAATCCAAGCCCTCAAATAATTAAGAGACTATTGTCAGAAATTAGTAACCACATTTTAAAAAACAGGATAGCAGAATATTTGTTCTTACTCATGTTACTCCAAAAATAGTAATTGTAATATAATCACAGCCTTCATTGCATGATTTTATGACAAATAAGAAAAGTACTAAGGGTCGGTGCATGCACACCTGCAAGTAGTGTTTTTGCCTTTGTAAAAGTCAAAACATTGCCATGAAACTTTTTACTACTTGGCTCTAGCTGACTTGTGGAAACTTACAGTTTTAAAGGATAACTGAAATGTACACAGGTCCCACACATCTGGCCCATCATGTCTATTGGGTGGTCAGGTGTGAGGGGAGAGAATGGCAAGAAGAATAAGAACTCATTGGTTCTGTGTTCCTGTTGGTCCTGGGATTCCATCTAAAGTGTTAACATTCAGACTAATATTACAGAATTTATTTTACCAGCAAAATGCCTGCTTCCAAATAGAATATCTACAGCATTCCAACTATGCCAGATCTTGCCTGAATGGTTCAAGCTGTTTAGGTCCCAAAACAATAATTTGGATTTTCTTGTTGACATTTCATTACAGTTACTGCGATTGCCTCACTATACTTCATTATTTATTCATTATGCATCCATTCTAGGAGAAGAAGAAATTCAAACCGTGCCCCTCCAAAATCTTGGAAGAATTAGACAATATAAAATGTAGAAAGATGGGGAGCAAAAGAACACGAGGTTGGGACGGATTTGTTCTAAAATATTTTGTCTTATAAGCAGCAGTGGTCCCTCTTTGGCGCTTCGTGAGCCCAGAAGGTACCCTCTTCACAGAGAACATCAGCTGTGCCTTGGGTGGCCAGATTCTGAGAGAAAAGCACTAAATGTCTGCTCCGAGCTTCCACTGGCCAGTTTAGTGCAGAGTTTATCACAGCTTCATCTTGGGCACCTAATTTCTGAGAGTCGCTAA
>RJWT010026264.1:0-15861 GCA_004365215.1 Cuniculus paca | reverse complement strand
CGTGAGGTCATGAGTTCAATCCCCAGTGCTGCCAAAAAAAAAGTACTAATATTTAAGGAATCCTTATGTCAAGCTCGGCGTGGTGGCTCATGCCTGTAATCCTAGCACTCGGGAGGCTGAGGCAGAAGGTTCATTGTGAGTTCGAGACCAGCCTGGGCTACAAAGTGAGCTCAGGGCCAGCCGGAACTGCATAGTGAGACCCTGTCTCAAACAAACAAAAAAGAATCCTTATGTCACTTATCTCTAGGGGTCTCAACTATTTGTCACACAGTTGCTGGTTAAGAAATAAGCAAAAATAACCACTGAGTGACCACAAGAAATGTCACTTAACTAAAAATTAGCAAGTCAACTTTATAAAGTAGGTGTTCCCCACTTTATAGTTAAGGAAATCAAGGCTCAGGAAGCTTGCATAAGCTTATACAGCAGACCAAAAAATCACAATTCAAAAGTACTTCGGGTATGGAAAAAGTTTCAAAGAACAAAGGAGCTAAGTTCACACTCCACCTCACCATGTCTGTACCCCTTAGACGTTGTATATGGTTTCTGGCTTGGTTTACTTTTGGTTGGGTGTTTCCGCTTATTTTTTGAGTCTTCCGACCATGCAGTCCAAATGGGACTTGGTGAGAGGAGACTGGCAAGGCCAGAGGCTGAAGGCAGAGCTAACAAACGACAGCAGACAGGCAGGGAGCAGGGCAGCCGGGGGGCCTTCTTTCTACAGCTCCGCGGCTCATGTGACACTGCTCAAGCTTGCCAGGCGCGGAGACTTTGTTCAGGTTTCAGATTCCCAGGAGAGAGAGTCTGGTTTGCCTGCCCAGGCTGGGGACCTGCAGTCCTCAGCTCTGCCGGGGCACGCAGGGGCCTCGCCCGGACACAGGCCTGAGGCTCGTCCTAGCCCTTGGCTCTTCAGCGAGAAGGGAAACCCCCTGAAGGCCAGACAACTCCCTAGCCTGCGCCCCGGCAGGAAATTCTCCAGGGGGAGGGAAAAAGGCAACGGGACCGCCCTGTCACCCTAGAGAAGGCCTCATGGAGCTGTGCTGAGCTATAAATGCCACCTGAGCTTTCAGGGTGCCCCAGTCACAGTCTCGCTCTTATCAGGGGTTGCACCGTTGGGCAGGGGCTCAGCTGTCTTGACCTGTTTCTCTGAAGAGCTAAAACTCATCTTCACCGGCCTGTTTGCTGCTCTGGAGCTCGTCTTCCAAAGGCACCTTTGGGTGGTTAGTGGGTGAAGGACTGCTCAGGGCAGGACGCACAATCTAAAAAGCTCAGAGATGTCTGCGAAGCAGGCTGTGATCGCTCTGCAGGAAGCCCAGATAGCTCTGAAAAAAATGAAATTAAAATATATGATATGAGGGCTGGGGATCTAGCTCAGTGGCCTAAGTGCCAGCCTGGCAAGCTCGAGATCATGAGTTCAATCCCCGGTGCTGCAAAATAAATAAATGAATAAATAAATAAAATATATGGTATGTATTTGACTCAGTTCAGTTGTGTTTCAGGTTCACTGATAAAAACTTGCAAACACACCCTCAGTCCTAAAAAAGCAATTGCTAGAAGTGGCTGGCCTAACTTCTACTAGAACACCTTTCAAGGCAGTTAGAACCATCGCCAGGCATGGCGGCACACTCCTGTAATCCTAGCACTCAGAAGGCTGAGGCAGGAGGATTGCTGCGAGTTAAAGGCCAACCTGGGCTACATAGGGAGACTGTCTCGGGGGAAAAAAATAAAAAATAAAATAAATAAATAAATAAATAAATGACTGGTAAAATCAGTAACTCTAACTGTAGTTAAACTATAGGCACAACCATTATCCAAATTCAATGGCCAGTATTTCGACATCTTTTCAAAATCCGAAAGGCCTCAGTACATATCAGAGTTAGCACTGCTTAGCGCTGTACTGCTATGGATTTCAACTGCATTTCTCTACAATCCTGAGAAAGCTGATATTATTATTATTATTATTATTATTATTATTATTTGTCTTTTTTAGACAGAGTCTCACTATGCAGTTCAGGCTGGCCTTGAGCTCACTTTGTAGCCCAGGCTGGTCTTGAACTCGCAACGATCCTCCTGTCTCAGCCTCCGGAGTGCTGGGATTACAGGCGTGAGCCACCACACCCGGCTAAGCCGATATTATTAAAACACCTATGGATGAGACAAATGAGGCATAAAGGAGTTTTGACTTGGCCCAGAACAGAAGGTTGATAAATAGCTGGACATAGTGACCCATGCCTGTAATCCCAGCTACTCCAGAGGCTGGGGCAGGAGGATTGCAAATTCCAGGCCAATCTGGACAATTTAGCGAGACTCTCCTAAAGTAAAAAGAACAAAAATAAAAAGGGCTGGGGAGGTTAGTCCTTAGTTTCAATTCCCAGTACTAGGGCAAGGGAAAGATTGGGAAATCCCAGAGAGAATGGCAACTTTTTTTTTCCAGGGATTGAACTCATGACCTTGCGCTTGCCAGGCAGGCGCTTAGGCCATTGAGCTAAATCCCCAGCCCTTGTCTTCTTGAGACAGGGTCTCACTATGCCATTCAGGCTGGCCTTGAGCTCACTTTGTAGCCCAGGCTGATCTTGAACTCACAACGATCCTCCTGCCTCAGCCTCCCAAGTGCTGGGATTACAGGCATTTGCCACCAGGCCTGGTAAGAATGGTGACTTTTGAATTCAGGTCTTCTGAGCTCAGTTCCTTGGTTGACGCATCTTCTGAGGACTTCCTCACAGCTTCTTTGCTGCTTTATTTTTGTTGACACTGTCAAAGACCAACACAGGGACAGAGAACAGACAAATTCCTGTGCCCTTAACCTGTTACTCATTAAAAGCATGGCTTCTGTTTTCTTCTGGGGCAATCAGGTACTTAAAAGCAGTTTTTGCTAAAACTGTGACTTTGCTTCGGGTCTTTAGAGAGGTACCCTGCAAGTAACTAAAAGCAAAACAAAACTTGACTTTCATTCATATCCTTTATTGTTGTAAAACTTTGGGTATAGATATGATAATGTTATTCAGGAAAAGTTGGCAAAACAAGATTTATTAGTAGTTAAATTTACCTAAGCTAGGGCTGGGGATTTAGCTCAGTGGCCTAAGCGCCTGCCTGGCAAGTGCAAGGTCGTGAGTTCCATCCCCGGAGCCGCAAAAAAAAAAAGAAAAAAAAATTTTTACCTAAGCTACCTCATCCCCCTTCAGCATGGAGGACACCACGATATGACTAACTAGTTTTCAGAATTAGCCGAATCCGGTGACCAGGTTTACAACACCCACGTCCCCATGCTACCTGGACATCTCCAGCCATGTTGTGAAGCTGCCACAGTCACTGGGCTCCTGGCAAAGCAGAGCTGGGCAGCCCAGCCCTGGTGGTGATCGCCCCTCGGGAACCAAACTGCCCCCAGTCTCAAGGGTTCCTCCAGCTGCCAACCCAGGGCTGAGAGAGTGATCAACCAGCCCTCAGCCCACCACCGCACCCCAGAAAACTGGTCTCCGTTCTTTTGCCCATAGGTCAATTGGACACTTCACCAGCATGTGCCCCCTTCAGCAGCACCAGCTCCAGCCCTTTTCCGAGTGTCTTTTGCTGTCCTTTGTCAAGGGCCACTTTGCTTTTTGTCCACTCCTCAAACTAAAGCTTCTTATCATTTTCTCTTGCTTTGCTTTGTTTTGTTTTGCTTTGTTTTGCTTTGTTTTGTTTGAGACAGAATCTCACTCAATAGTTCAGACTGGTCTTAAACTCACTACATAACTCAGGTTGGCCTCAAACTCGTGGTAATCCTGCTGCCTCAGTCTCCTGAGTGCTGGGATAACAGGCACGCGCCACCATGGCCAGTTTACTATTTTGCTTTCCAATGAAAGCATTGCCCTGCAAATTCTTGCCTCTATTTTAATTTCCATTATCAAAGTAAGGACCGATGCTAGCTGGTAACAGTGTCATCAGTCTCTTTCTTGAAATTAAGCCACATAATAACTCTCACCCTCGCAGTGTAGGGTGAGCTTCCTCATGCCAGTCCAAATGTATGTGCAAAGGACGCACCAGATTAGTTTTTATGCCTAAGAAAGTTGGGTCATCCTCACATATGAGTTTGAGACCAGCCTGGGGTACATAAGTGAGTTCAAGGCCAGCTTGAACTACATAGTGAGACCCTGCCTAAAAAAAAAAAGAAAGAAAGAAAGAAAAGAAAAGAAAAGAAAAGAAAAGAAAAGAAAAGAAAAGAAAAGAAAAGAAAAGAAAAGAGAAAAATTTAAATAAAGTGAAGATGGTGAGGGAGAGGATTTCAGGGCTGTGCAATTAGAAAGAACCTTGTATTCAACCTCAGGATTTAAATCCAAAACTCAAGTTTGGGCTCTCGCCTGTTAGATGCCAATCAAAGCTTAGTTCAGCCTGAGTGACCAGACACAAGGCTGCAGTGTCCTCCATGGATTTACGGTCGTCTGACCTCTCCATCACCCTCTGCGTGAGAGATGTGCCACAGTGGCACAGAAGCAGGTGAGACTGGAGGGAGAGAAAAATCAGCCCCTTCTTGGTCTCAAACTCTCAGTTAAGACCCTCTCAATGGATTATTAAATCAATTTAATTTCCCTTGGTGCTGAGCATTAAACCCAGGGCCTCACGCATGCTAAGCATGCTCTAGCTCCAAGTCACACCCAACCCCTATTAAAAAAAAAAAAAAGAATGGAATAAAATTACTCTGTTTGACTTTCTCAGAAATTTCAGACTATTACCTGGAGGTAGGGTAAGCAATGTTTCATGAAACATTTTTTTTTTCGCGGCACCGGGGATTGAACTCATGGCCTCGCGCTTGCCAGGCAGGCTCTTCGGCCACTGAGCTAAATCCCCGGCCCAGAGCTAGATCCTCAGCCCTCATGAAACATTTTTAAATAGACATCATTTATGTAGTCATTTGGAATATAAAAATGTATTTCTTATCATAGTCATAGTAAAAAAAAAATGATGGAAAGAAAAGGGGTAAAAGTCGCTAGGTAGGTAGGCCGAGAAATGTCTTATGTCTGTAACCTTCTCCAATTAATATTAGGTCTCAGCTGTCAGGGAATATCATGGGGGCTATTTAAAACTTGCCACCTAGAAACATGAAACCAAAACCAAAAGCTGCAAAAGAAAAGATTTAGAAACTGAGCATGGTAGCATATGCCTCTATTCTGAGCACTAGGGAGGCTGAGGCAGGAGAACTACCACAAGTTTGAGGCCAGTCTGGCCTATATAATGAGACTGTGTATCAAGCAACAATTAAGAAAGTTGATACTGTAAATATTTCCAAATTTTCTGTGCTAAAAGCATAAAATAGAATTGAAAACTAAAGAAGAAAGATGTTTTAAAATATACTGAGTTACATCCTCCCTTTTTTTTTTTTTTGAGGCAGATTCTTGTTAAGTCACTAAGTTCCCCAAGCTAGGCTTGAGCTTGCAATTCTGCCTCAGCCTCCCAGAGTGCTGGGAACAAGTATGACCACCTTGTCTGGCTCTAAATGTATTTTTTTTTTCATTTTAAAGAGAATAAAACAAAACAGAGTAAAACACAACAAAGCAGATTGGAACAGAACAATGCAAGCAATACAGGACTTCAAAACAAAACAACAGAAAATTAACAATGGCTACCCTAGTCTCTCTTGTTTTCTTCGAAATGGTTGTTCATACCTTCACACGCAATAAATTCAAACAAAACAAAATAGTATAAAACCAATCAAAACAAAAAAGTGAAAGCATTACAGGCCTTCAAACCAGACAATAAGAAATCAACAATGGCTACCTTAATGTCCTTTGTTTTCTTCAAAAAAGCTGATCATATCTTCTCACATATTGCAATCAAGTAGTAGAAAACAAACTAAAACAAATCAAATCAAAGAATAAAAGCATTATTGGACTTGAGAACCTAAAGATATGAAATCAGCTATGGCTACCATAATGTTTTGTTTTCTTCAAAGTAGCTGTTCATATCTTGATACTTAATAAAATCTGTTCTTGTAAACTCTTTAGGAGTAGTTCTAGGCATATATAAGCATATATATGTACATCTATCCTTTCTGTGCTAGAGGGAATAGCAGAATAAAGCACAAGAAAAACAAGAAACAATAAATACAGATAAATAACAATAATAGAGAGCCCAAAACAATAACAATATAGGCTTTCTAAACAAGGTGATAGCCAGGCCTGGTGGCGCACACCAGTAATCCTAGCACTCGGGAGGCTGAGGCAGGAGGATCATTGTGAGTTCAAGACCAGCCTGGGCTATGAACTCAAGGCCAGACTGAACCGCATAGTGAGACCCTGTCTCAAAAAGACAAAAAGAAAAAAAAAAAAAAACAAGGTGATAGGAAGACACCAAAAGTTGTTACTTTGTATAGTTGTCTTCAAGATCTTTTTTTTAATTATTATTTTTACTAGTGCATGTGTGCAGTGCATAATGAATATTTTTGCCATGGGAAGTTGGTCCATATACATAACACATCTTAATTCTTCATATGTCCCCTTCTCTTCCGCACCCTCCATCTCTTTGTCCCCTTCCAATTTGCAAAATTCCTATTTCCTATTATCTAGCTTTTATTTTGCACTTTAATTTATCCAAATGTACTCTTAATATTACAATGATTATAAATCAGGAGGAAAAGTCTAATATTTCAATAGAAGAAAAAAGGCAAGTGTAAATCCTTAAAAAAAAAAAAAAAAGTGGTGGGGGCCGGGGATATAGCTCAGTGGTATGAGTGCTTGCCTGGCAAGTGCAAGGTCCTGAGTTCAAGTCCCAGTACAAAAAAAAATTAAAAATTACAAAACTAAAACAATAAGTTCCGGGGATATAGCTCAGCAGCACAAGCACCTGCCTGACAAGTGCAAGGTCCTGGGTTTGATTCTTGGTACCAAACAAAAAGGAGAAAAAAGGCCAGGTATGATGGCACACACCTGTAATCCTAGCACTTGGGAGACTGAGGCAGAATCATTGCGAGTTCAAGACCTGCCTGGGCTACAAAGTGAGCTCGAGACCCGCCTGAACTGCATAGTGAGACCCTGTCTCAAAAATAAATAAATACAAAAATTAAAATTAAAATTAAAAAATAAAAATATAAAACAAGTGGTTGTGGGACGTAAATAAAAAGATCCTTGACTTCACCAATAATAGCAGTTAAAGAAAGATAATTTCTAGGGTCAGGGATTTAGCTCAGTGACATAAGCACCTGCCTGGCAAGCATGAAGTTATGAGTTCAATCCCTGGTACCAAAAAAACACAACACTGTGTAGAATTCTTAAAAAAGAAAAAAAGAGTTTTTTAACTCCTGGTGTTTTGTCAGGGATGAACGACTGACTATAAAAGGCATCACATACAGCTGGTGGATGTATAATTAGATAAACTGGAGGAGAAATTGTCGACATACATCAGAAGCCTTGAAAATTAGGTACCCTTTGACTAAATAATTTCTCTGCAAATAATTTATCTCAAGCAAGCAACCATGAGTGTGTTCAAGGTTGTCTATAATAGTAAAACCTTGGGGAGAAAAACTCAACTATCTAAGAATAAGAATGTAATGATCTGCTTTGTGTAAAAAGTAAAATTAATTAGTTACTTTGCTAGCAGAGCCTGGCCTGGGACTTACGATTGGGCCATTCTGGGGCCAGAGGCCCGGTGCTTCCCCAGTAGTTCATCTTCCTGGGGTTTAAGGAGGTATCTGGGAAACATAGGCAGTAGGAGGATGGAACCTCAGTGGAGAAAGAGATTTGAAACTGCCGCAGTTATTTTCATGACAGACTCGGTGAGACTCTAAGGGGAAGGCCTGAGAGTAACAAAAATATCACAGAATTTCTGCAGACAGTTCCTGGTATTTCTTAAAAGCTCCATGGGAGGTACTGAGGAGGAGCCCAGGTTGAGAACCACTGCTGTAGACAGCAAGAGTGTAGGAGGCTACGCTTTTTCTTATCTTTATTTTCCACAATAAAAGTTCTTTTCTTGTGATTCAAACCCAGGGTCTTACACATGCTAGATGCATGCTCTACCATCGGTACTCTCAGTTTGAAAAGTTCTTTTTTTGTTGTTTTTGTTTTTGAGACAAGGTCTTGCTATGCAGTTCAGGTTGGCCTTGGACTTACTGTGTAGCCCAGGCTGGCCTCGAACTCACAGTGATCCTCCTGCCTCAGCCTCCCAAGTGCTGGGATTACAAGCGTGTGCCACCATGCCTGGTGGTGAAAAGTTTTAATAAGGGAAGCAAAGCAAATTTTAAACAAAAATTCCTCTCCTCCTCTGAAGTATGAAACGTAAGACAAGAACCATATGGCTTTCTCTATCTGTCAGATTCCCACTGTCCCTTCATGTTAGCACAAATGCCACTTTCTGTGTGGAGCCCCACGTTTCCCTCACCACCTGTGGCACTTGCTTTGCCTTCTCCCATGGCCACAAGGCCTCTTTTGGAGCTTTGTTCTCTGGTGTTTGTAGCTGGAGCCTGTGTATTGACTGCAGACAGCCCTTTCTACAAACCCACTCTGGACACAGCATCAAAGCAGGACCTGAGAGGTTGTATTTGCCTCAGGCCAACAACTGGGTGGAATGGTGGCGAAAAGACCCTGGAATGTCAGGGCAGGGGGACACAGAGGCAGGCAAGAAGCTGCCACCAGATCTGGGACAGGCCATGGCCTCCCTGGAGGCACTAGGCTCCTGGTTCACCCGTCCCGAATCCTTGGCTCTTGGGAGGTAGGGAGGGAGCTATTTGTGTAAGACTCAGACCTTGGAATGTGTCCCAAGCTCTTTGGCACTAGGCACCCCATTTGGAGGACTATTAAAAAGCTACGAGGATGCTGGGAAAAGTGTCTTCCCTTCTTACACCTCTCTACAAACACTATTCAGTATACTGCTTTTTAAGTTTTTATGTTATTTTATAACTGCGCCTCACATCATTAAAGAGTCTTCAAAAATATTTTGTAGCCTGGCCTTGTGGCACACACCTGTAATCCCTAGCACTCAGGAGGCTGAAGCAGGAGGATCACCAAGAGTGAGGCCAGCCTGGGGTATATAGTGAGTTCAATGCCAGTCTGTACTAGATAGTGAGAGCCTGGCTCAACTCCGTTCCCAAATATATACAGTATTTTGTAATTTTGATGACAATGTATTATTCCTGTCAATGGTAATTTAATCAGTCCCTTGTTCAAAAGTTAGATTATTGGTAGCTTTTACTAATATATCTACCACCACTTGGTAATTGATTTGTGTGTGTGAGTTGGTATTGGTAATCAAACGTAGGGGTTCTCTACTGTTGAACTACCTGCCTAGTGCACTCTATCTGTCTATCTATCTACCTATCATGAGACAATGTCTTATTAAGTTGCCTCAGCAGGACTTGAACTTGTTTCTTGGTGGAACTGGGGATTGAACCCAGACCTTTGCACACAGACTTTTTTTATTTTTTATTTTTTTTATTTTAAGACATATTAAGTTACTAAATTGTCCAGGCTGTGATCCTGCAGCCTCAGACTCCCAGCATGCCCTTCTTGGTAACTGATTTAAAAGGAATAATTACAAATCAATCCATAATTTTGAGTAACCAAGAGAAATAACTCATTTTCCTCATTTCCAACTTTTTAAAATAATTCTGTTTGGAAAGGCAGTCACTCTTGCCACATCTGGGTAATATTTATCTTTATTATTATTATTTTTCTGTAGAGCTGGGGGTATAGCTCTGTGATTGAGTTCATGCAGGAGGCCTCCAGGACCATAATCAATAAATCTGTAAAATTATTTGCATCTTAAATAGCTTTACAGATCACAAAGCACTTTCTCTCCCCTGTTATTACTGACTGATTGATTGATTGCTGTACTACATCCATAGCCCTTTTTGTTTTGCTTTTATTTTTGTTTTTATTGTTTATTTTGAGACAGGGTCTCAGCAAGTTGCCCAGGCTGGGCTCAAATTTAAAATCCTTTTGCCTCAGCCTTCAAGAGTGCTGGGATTACAAGCATGCGGTCCGACGGCTGGCTTCTCAGAAATACTGTCTGATCTAATCAACACAACCATACCATGAATTAGGCTATTCTCTCATTTTACAAGTAGGGGACTGAGGCTTAGAAAAGCTATGTAACACGTTCACTGTCACAGCCAAGACTCGGGGCCAGAGCTTGCGACTTCCACAACCTTACCCTCTCCGCTGTGCAAAGCACTGTGCTAGGGTGCGGGACAGACGGGCGGCGGCAGGACAGGCGTGGAGCAGCTCCACGGGCACAGTGGTCAGGGACATTGGTGAGATACAGATAAAGCACGACAGAGAGTGGCTCTGCAAGGACAGAACGGCTCCTGCCACCAGAGGACGAGCAGAAGGATTTGGGGGAGAAGTGCAGCTGAATCAGGGCCTCAAGGATGAGAGGACCTCGATATTCAGATTGGGGAGGGCTTTTCAGAGGTGCAGGCAATGGGAAGGAAGAGTGTGGCCCACCGGGAAGCCAGGGTGGGGCGGGGCTGGGGAGAATGGAACTGTAATTACAGCCTCAGAGGGACTGAGCCAGGAGGCCCTGGAGGTCATCCGGGAGGAAACCAGAGACACGACACGGGGGCAATTTGCCGAAGGAAGTGCTAGGCAAGGAAAGGACAGGGTCCAGATCCTAACCCTGGCGTTGGTCACCCAGATCAGTGCAATAAACCTTATCCATCTCCTGAAACCAAGGCTGGATGAGGGATCAGTATTAGATCTTGGGGGTGGGGAAGGGGGGGCGCAGCCAGGAAGCTACTGCAGTGGCCTCAGGTGCTAAATGGGGCCCAAAAGAAGCTGGAGGCAGAGGAACAAGGAGAGACATGGTGAAGGTCAGAGAGGTCGCATGCTCAGGCCCGGCAAGCGGATCAGCTGCAGGACCTGGCAGAAGGGACTGGAGATGAGTGTCCAGGCCCTCAGAGCGGCTTCAGTGCAGAGTGGAGCCGGTGAGACTGCAGAGGGAGCAGATGGCCTTCCGAGAAGCCACGCGGTGGGCAGCACAGCCTGCACCTCTTACGCGACTGCTTGGGAATATAAATGCATAGCTACGACTTCTCCAGAAAAACACCTGAGAACCTGGCATCGGCAGATGGCCTTGAGGAGGGAAGTGAGCGCTTAGCAAACGGAATCCTTTTCTGACACTTTCGGATTGTGAGCCTCGCGCATGTAATAAAACAATCAGAACGAGTCGTGCACGTTGTGTAGGAAATGGAAGGGAAGAAAGAGGACAGTAACACAAGGCAGCCGCAGGTTCTTTTCTCCTTTGGATGCGGAGACACGGCACTTAGGAAGTCGCTGAAACGCGAGGGGGAGGGGCCAGGTGGCACCGGGGGGGGGGGCGGGGAGCCGGCGGCCGGGCCCGCGGCTCAGGGGAGGCGACGCTGGGGACGCCATCTCGCCGAGCAGGCGCGGCGGCGGGGCCACCCCCACCCGCCCGGCAGGCAGGAGAGGGGCGCTCTCAGCCCGACTGGGGAACACCGGAATTCTCGCTCCGAGGCTGAGCTTTCATCGTTGCGAAACGCAGGCGACAAAAGACCGCTTGGGGGACGCGAGCCGAGCGGCTCCGCGACGCGACGGGGCCCCGGGTTTCCACGGCGCCCGGGAACGCGCGAGGCGGGGAGGCGCCCGCGGGCCGGCGCTGCTTTGGAAAACAAAAGCAAACCCGTGCGCGCGCGCGGGGGGCGGTCAGGCAGCGTGTACTTCTGCGGGTCCACGTCGGGACGGTGGCGGACGAGAGGCGGGGGGAGGGATCGCTTCCTCCTCCCGGGTAGACACAGCCGCCGCCAGCCCCGGCCCACCCTCCCAGCGCCCAGGGCGCCGCACGCTCCTCCGAGCCCTTTGTTCAGCGAGCGGGGCCGCGCGGCGCGGGCGCGGGCGCGGCGGGGACAAAGGCGGCTGCGCTGCGGGAACGCGGACTGCGCGCGCCCCGCTCCCCCGCGCCCCGCGCCCCCGCGCGCTCTGCCGCTGCGCGCAGCCGTCCCCCGCCTGGCGCGAGCTCTTTTTCTCTTTCCCCGGCTTTGCCGCCCACGGTGACTTCTGATCTCCTTTTTGCCGCTAGGAATTTGCCTAGTCTAGATATTTTTGTGTGCGTGGGATCGTTTAGTATTTGTTCTTCCGTGTCAGGCCTGTTTTGCTTAGTTGAATGTTTCCAGCGTTCGTGTTGTAGCGTCCATGAGAACGTCATTAATATATATTCGTAATTATTGTGGTAAAATGTGGGTAACATTTACCATATTAGGGGTGTGCGTGTGTGTATGTTGCTGGAGAGTAAACCCAGGGCCCGACGTTCACAACCCTTAACCAATTTGAAGAAGGCAGTGCTGGCATTCAGTGTATTCATAATGGTTGTTCACTTGACCGCCATCCCGCTCGAGAACTTTCCCCTCATCCCTGTACCCAGTAACAGTAACTGCCCGTTCTCCCTGCACCACCTCTGCCTCTGTCTCTGAACTCGGGGAGATCACCTTTCTGGAGCACCCGTAGCACCCCTCTGGAGGGCTGGGTTTGCTCTTTGAGGGGCGGGAAGGACAGAACCTGGATCTCCAATTTGGCCACGATGATGACAAAACCTGGTCCTGTCTTGGGCCTGTGAGAAAGGTGGAGAAAACCAAGACCGTTCAAGGACGTGAGGTCCAGAAGTGATTTCAAAATGGTGCTTTTGTTTTTTAGAGTTTGGAGGATCTGACCCAGGGCCTTGGCCACTGAGGTACTGAGCCTTGCTCTGGTGATTTCAATGCATGTAAAAAACAGAAACGAAAAGAAATAACTGGAGGTTTTAGCTCAAGCTAAAAAGGAGCCAACATGATGTTACTGAGGGAGAGATTTCAGGCTACCGCAAAGACAGTCTTCACCCTAGTAAAGGACGGCAGTGTTTGAAAGTGGTTAAAAGGTGTTGCCAGTAGAAAGGTAATACGAATCAGATTTAAAATTTTCTAGCAGCAATATTTTTAAAAATTAAACAACAAAGTATTTTACTAAACAGTGTAGCCAAAATATATTTCAACATGTAATTTAAATCTTGTTAAGTTTGCCGGCCGTTGTGGTGTGTGCCTGTAATTCCAGTGCTAGGGAGGCTGAGGCAGGAGGATCATTGCAAGTTCAAAACCAGCCTGGGCTACAAAGTGAGCCCAATGCCAACCTGAACGGCATAGCGAGACCCGGTCTCAAAAAAAAAAAAAAAGAAAGAAAGAAAGAAAGAAAGAAAAAAACAAACTTGTTTAGTTTTGCAGTTCTGGGATTTGAACACTGCCTCACACATGGTAGGCAAGTAGTCTACCACTAAGCTACAACCCCAGCCCCTTTTAAATTTTATTTTGAGGAAGAGTTTTGCAGAGTTATCCAGGGTGGGCTCAAATTTGGAATCCTGCCTTGCACTCCCATTCAGCTGGGATTGTAGGAGTGCGCAGCCACACCCAGCTTCATATTTTTTATTATGCTTGGTGTCCGCAATCAGGCTGGCCGAATTTCAAGTGCTCAGTGGCTATGGGTGGCTATTACATTGGACAGTGGAGAGTTGGAACCAAGGACTTGGAAGTTGGACAGGTCTGGATTCTAGACCCAAATTCCGTCCCTTACAAGGCTGTGTAACTGAGCAAATTACCCTCTCCTGTTTCTGTTTCTTGATTTACAATGGAACTAATAACAGTGCCCATTTTATAGGATAATTTGGAGGATTAATGGCACATGAAGCCCTTAGTACATGCTCAGTAAATGTTGATTTTTGAACAGTAAATTAGGTGATTATTAAACTTAATGAGATTTTGGTATTACTGTCAGGGTGACCTCATTCATTCCCATCAGATGATATGATTTTGAAGACATTCCAGATAAAGTTAAGACATGTGCAAACCAGGAAAACATATTTGCAACACATATGACAAAATGGTGTTATTCTAGGTAGATAGGAAGTGCTTTGCAAATAAAGTGAGTGTGAATAGGAAATTCAGAAAAAGAGACAAATAACTAAAGTGATTTTTTTTGTTTGTTTTGTTTTTGTCTTTTTGAGAGGGGTCTTGCTATGCAGTTTGGGCTGGCCTTGAGCTCACTCACTTTGTAGCCCAGGCTGGCCTCAAACTCTTGGCAATCCTCCTGCCTCAGCCTCCCAAGTGCTGGGATTACAGGCGTGAGCCACCACGCCTGGCTCGTGATTTTTTTTTTTAAAGGAGGATCCACTTAGAGTAAATTCACCTCCCCTAAGGCATAAAAATAAATGTAAGATGGTATGAAGGCCTATGCCTGTATCCTAGCACTAAGGAGACTGAGGCAGGAGGATTGCCAAGAGTTTGAGGCCAGCCTGGGCTACATAGTAAGTTCAAGGTCAGCCTGAACTACATAGTGGGAACTTGTCTCTAAATAAATAAAATAAAATAAAGGTAAGCCTCCATTACTGAGTAAAAATTGACAACACCCAGAATTTGGGGGCACCCAACGTTGAAGAATGTGTGGGAGGTTGCTCTTTCCAAATCAAGACTTCCTGAAGTTTTGACGGTTTCATCTCAACCCAGACGATCAGGATAAATAAGCTGTGTTCTTGCTGCAAGGAGGGACTAGTCAGACAGCCTTTTCTACTTGCCTAAGATTTTCTTCTTCCAGATGAAGTTGAACAGCCAGCAAGTTTGATTCTTTTTGGTCATAAGTGCAGTCACTTGAGTTTACTTTGCTCATGGTCCTATACCACAGGTGTTGACATTTCACGTGGCTTGAAATAGCCCCCAACGGTGCTCCAAATTTGGACAGAGCTAACTGACATTCTTACCTAAGCCACAATATGCCAGAATATTCTTAGCCTTCTGGCTAACTCCTTAGGCAATGGTTTGTCTGTCAGCAAAGACAGCTACAATTCTACCTGGTTTTCAGGGTCTTTTTTTCATTTGTTTTGTTTAATGAAGAAAAAAGCTTTGTTCTGCATTTCCTCTCTGTCATGGTGTTTTGTTTCTGTTTGTTTTTATTGCTGCACTCCTAGGGTATGGGGATGTGAGGGAGAACCCCCTACACTCACAGGTGCCCTGGGGCTCTACTCCAAGACCGCAGGCATCTCTCGGTCTGGGAAAACTGGATTCAGCAGTGGGGGAAGAGACAATCTGAGTGGCCTCAGTCCTTTGTCTTCTGTTCTCTACCGTCCACCGTTGCTATAGTGGTTCCTTGGAGTCAAAGATGCCTCACTTTCCAGCCATCCCTAGGGGAGGGAGGGTCACGGCTTAATTGAGAAAAAAACATAATGACTAGGAGATCAAAATATTTTCGCTGTGCAGAGAGCAGTGTCCCAGAGCCGGCTGAATGAGTCAGGCCCCAGAGAGCTGGCCTACTCCTTGTGTGTTGCTAACTCAGGTCTGGAGCTGGCAAGGCTCAGGCTCGGTCCGACTAAGCTCTGAGGTGAGCTGACACCACAGGAGATCTCGGGGTGGCCAGCCAGTCTGGTGACCCCAGTCTGTCTCCCTGCACAAATTTCTAGAACATTCCTAGTCTGTTCAGGGGCCCAAATAAGATAGAGGGTAGTTAGGTGTGGGACGAGTGGGGTGTCTCACACACCCAAACCCCATTCCTTGTATCACAAAATACCTCTTTAAGGGGTACTTCAGGTCCACCACACCCCACTACCCCAGATTTGGAGGAGAAATGCTTTGCGTTCTACATAGCCAGAAGAGGCTACTTAGGCATGAAACCGGGGCCGAAAGT
Source organism: Cuniculus paca (assembly GCA_004365215.1). Lineage (NCBI taxonomy): Eukaryota > Metazoa > Chordata > Mammalia > Rodentia > Cuniculidae > Cuniculus > Cuniculus paca. The sequence continues at coordinate 253 of RJWT010026264.1, read as the reverse complement.
GTCTTTCGTGAAAGCTCAGAGAGCTCTGCTCCTCCTTCGTGTGATCAGGTCCCATACAGGGCTGTCCCTCCTCCCCACTCCCAGAAATCCAGCATGAAAGGAGGCCACACAGGTCCCTCCTTCACTTTAGCCAAAAGGTGAGAAACGCTCTTTTCCTGACTCAGAGCAGGTGCCAGCACCCAAAGCCTGGAAACCCAGTGTGACGCAAGTAGTAAATGGGAGCAAGGCCAGCCTCCTGCAGTGTCGCCGTGTT
>RJWT010026263.1:0-15865 GCA_004365215.1 Cuniculus paca | reverse complement strand
GTCCAATTATCTTGTTTTGAAACCCTGTATTGCTTTCATTGTTTTGTTTTGATTGATTTTACTCTATTCTGTGTTGTTTGATTGTAATATGTCTGAGGGTGTAGGTAATTATTCTGAAGATAACAAGAAGCATTATGGTAGCCACTGTTGTTTTACTAGTATCTTGAAGTTCTGTATTGCTTACATTGTTCTGCTTTGTTTTGTTTTTTTTACTGGTTTTATTTTATCCCTGATGGTATGGACAGTTATATTGAAGATATCAAGAGGCATTATGGTAGACATTATTGATTGCCTTTTACCCTGTTTAGAAGTCATGTACCATGTTCATCATTTTGTTGTGATTGACTCTATTTTATTTTATTTTGTTTGGTTGTATTCTTTTCAAAATAAAAAAAAAAGAGTGCCCTTCTTCTAGTGTATGGGGGACAGAGGAAGGACAATTTTCTGGCAATAGCAAGATACACTGGGTAGGTAGGAGCTACTGTAATAGACTGATGAGATGGAGACTGTTACCCTCAACCTATGGCCTTTCTCAGGATGTGCTGTGTACACTGAGGATTCAGTCCCCCCCGCCCCCCCGCACCCTGATGTTCATGCCGTATGAAACTTCACTAGATTGTCTTTAGGGAATTGTCATCTCCCATACGAAACATGTTCCATGAGCTACAATGATGCAGTCCTTGTATTCTTAATTAAAATTCACTGATAAGTTTGTGTAATTACTTTCACTATTGAAAAGCCTTGTTATGTGCATTCTGAGCACCTGTGGAAGAGCTAATCATTTTGATCAGGACACACCCATTTTCCCCACACGGTTTCATTAACTTGATTAGCAGACCAGTTCCACACAGCTCTGCCTTAGCCCGTGACCTTTCTGCCTTAGCTGTTCCTGGGAATGAGCACCAGGCTCAGCAGCAGGGGGTCATTTGTTAAATCACTGCTTCCTGGGTACCCTCTTAATCCTGGACAGGCAACTATCTGCTATAAGATTCCACAAAAGAGCATTTAACCAAGTGCAGCCCCTTCTCCAGCAAACCACATGTCCCTTTACCATATCCTTTTCAAGTCGCAGTCATTCATGAAACAGTTTTTTATTTTGCACTGAAATTCTGACTATGAACATTATCAAATCCAGTGTATTTTGCCCTTCCTGGATATTTGAAACAGGTGACCAAGTGTTGTTCTTCTTACAAGGCAGTGTGAAAGAAAACTTTTGTCATTTTAATTTCAAAACAAAACAAAACAAACAAAATACCAGTTTTATAAAGAGTCTGAATACTGAATCCTTAAGCTTAAATGAAACTCCCACATTTCATTTTCTTTGAGTGAAAACAGAGACCAATAAATGAGATAAAGTAAGTGGGAAAATGACCAGCACAAACAGTCTGCTAAAGAAGATTAGTTACAGTCACTACTATTATTAGCATAATTGTTGTATATTTGTTTCTCTGCATTTTTGGACTCATGAAAGGAGAGAGAGATTAATTTACTTCATTGTTTTAATACCTGAATTCTTAGGGTAAGGTAACAAAACTATAAAATCATTTGTTTGTAATATACATTTCAGAAATGCAATAAACAGGTCTTTATAGGTGCTGGAAAAATAAGAAGAGTTAGGAAATAATTCAGTCTCAGTTCTCATGCCATTGAATTTTATGAGGGAGTCTGATGGACAAATTAGTTGATTTGGCATGGAAAATCTGAAGTATGCATATGTAGATTATTAATGAATCTTTCTTTACATCTAAATATCTTTAGGAGCAATTTAGAACATTAGCTTTTAAGACCCGTTTGCTAATTTATGAAAGTCAGTGATTATTTCCATACCCCTGCTTAAAAAATTATTAGTAAAAAAGCAACCAAACCTAAATAAGCATAAACAAGATCATTGCTCATAAATAAAATTATATGTCATTACCTCAAGAATAGGGTAGAATAGGTTGTAAGAGAAACAAATTATAGATTTTCTTTAAAAACTTGAACTATGTTTTCCATTTTTTGGATGAAAACAATCATTTCTCAATTCAAATTTAATAAATGTTTGTTAATATACTTAGAAAATACTTTTAAAAAACTGAAAAAAATAAAAGAAAAAATGTATTTTAAGAATTGTTCAATTTTTAGTATCAATTTGTATGTATTTCCCCACAGCTAGCTGCATTTGGTTTTCACATGTACAGTGCCCAGAGGTGCCTATTATAAATAATTGATATCTCTCTTCCTTCTTTTGCTTTGGGATTTTCCATGGCATCTCACAGGCTCTAACCACATCTTTTCCAATAGATGATAATGTACTTTGAGTGGACAGCCATCATTCTACTTGGCTGCTGCGTGCTGATAAGGTATTTCAGGACTTTTCTCTACACATTGCAATATAGAAATAACAAAATCATTTTGTCTACCAAGTACTTGGTGGAGTACATCAGGTCTGAAAAACAAAATGAATTCAAAGAGCCAAAAGGTCATCCATTAGACACAGAGGAGGTGTCACTGTTTTTCAACTTTCACTTGTGCTAGGTGACCCTGACCCTCTCCAGACCTCTCAGAAAAAGTCATAGCCTCTTTCAGAGATCTAAGGCTTCATAGCTATTTCATTGTCATTCTCCTGCCAACCAAACCTGTGACAGATGACATCAACTAACACTTCAACTGGGAACATCCATAAGCAGATCTGTGACACCTTTAAAATTAAGGTACAGCAATAGATAATATTAATTCTTAAAACATATATTGATGGGTGTCTGTCATTTTATTTGGCAGATGAAATTCTTTGATATATATGGAAGTACTGGACTACTGCATGGTTTGTCAGACCTCTGTAATTTATCTACTCAACCTTGAAAACTAGCTCTGGAGATTGCTCTGTGAAGTTGACAGAAATCATCTTACACCTGAGTGATTCACTACTCTTCGATCATTCAATGTGATCTCTACATCCTTTTCATCTATTTATTATTTAAATAATTACTATTACTGTGAAATTTTTCCCCTTTTTCTCTTTGATGCTGAACAAGAAAACATACCAAGAATATAATTTTATTTAGGAACATTTGTTGCACATATCTCTTGAATGCAACACAGTGATAAGTACTATGGAATAGTGCAAAGGAAAGAAAAATCACTGAAATGTTCATAAAACAATGAGGAAAAAAGATGTTCTGAAAGAATTTATTAATTCTTCTCAATAAGGTAGCATATTAATTAAAAATAATAATTTAGATTCCAGAAAATCATGTGTCCCAGACTTGGTTCTGCCATTGGCTTATTGAGTCACTTTAGGTCAGTCAATTTAAGGACATGAACCTCAGATTCCTTATTTATAAAATTTAAGGAGAGAGAGAGAGAATTCCTATTGTTGCCAAAAACTATTTATATTCTTGCAATAGAGAGAGGACAGCATATGACTTTCTATCTTCTGTAAAGAAAATAACTATGTGAAAGGATAGAGAAGGTAGTAAAGAAATACACAGCATTTTAGACCCTTAGTATGTATGAGGCTGTGTAGGATTGCTTTAGAGAATTAAAGTCAATCCTGCCAAAACTATCATGTCCAGTATTAGTATGTACATTTAATAGAGAATATATTGCTAAAAAGTATGACTTTGTCAAAATTTTAGAAACTATGCTATAAAAGAGAAAAGAACTGGAATAATAGACTTACAGAAATTTGAGATGATGGAAGATGACCAATTAACTTCTTTCATAAGACAGTTTTTTGTGAACCTCTGGAAGTCCAATGTTACAAACACCAGCATTTTCAAAATCCCTTCCCAAAGGCTGGAAATGTATAATGGTAATAAGGGCCAGGAAATGTATTCTCATTCTAAAATATCTCTGCTTATTCAGCTCTAAATTTTGAATGCTTCCTCGAAAGTATATACATCACTTTTTGCAGTCCTGGTTCATTGTATCTCCTAAAACTTCTTTGAATCAATTTTACTGAGATTCAATTAAGAACTGAATGCTAGTTCTCAAGCTTTCCAACACATCTTTTTCCACCATTATGTCTTGGTTCTGAAACTAATTTGGTCCTCACTTTTATGTTGGCCTGATCACACATCCACTTGACTTTTTGCCAAAAAAAGAAAGATGAGTTTGCTGCTATGAGCCACCTCACTGTGATGGGAAGATTTCCACTCATTTCTGGGCTCATATTTATGAAACTCTACACTAGTTTCTCAATATGGAGGTTTATTTATTTTTTTTTATTTTTTCAACATGGAGGTTTATGTACCATTCTTAGAGGATAACTAAGTGATATGGTCCTCAAAACATTAAATATTTGAAACTGCAAAATATGCCACTGTCCAATAATTTTTGTTGAGTACTGAGTATTTTTACAAAATAAAGTCAAATCTCTGCTCTAATACTAAACTTAAAATGCCCTTTAATGTGAAATGAAATTTAAACAGTAATAAGAATTTTGTGGGCAAATTAGCTCCTATTGATTATATGAACTGCATAGAGTGTGTAGAGATTATTTACTCTGATTAAAATAAAAATAGCATAATTATTTATGATGAAGATTTCAACATCTTCATTTAAGATCTTTCTTCAAGATTTTTGAAGTGATTCATGAGAACAAAAGTAAAACATACCCGATAAAGTGAGTTTAGAGGATCGCCTCTTAGAATTAAGTCTTAACAGTATGTTTTGACTCTGTAATTTGGACTTCAAAGATATGTGGGAATAGAATAAAGAGATGGGCAGTGGCTTTGGCACAAAGAGCCTTCATGATCAGGCAGAGGGTTCAGAGATGTCCTTCTTGTCCTGATGAAATAGAGCTCCCAGACTGGACTGTGAGGTTAAGGTAAATGCACAAAGATAAATTGTTTGGGATGCACACCTGCCTTGTTCGTCTCCAATGCTGGGAGGTAGTAAGGTACCAATGATGACATACTGGCCTAAAAATCTTCTGAAATAATTTACAACACTTTCTGCATCTTATCCTATACAGCAGCTTTTTGCTCTGCCTTTTGTTCTACTTTCACTCCTCTCTCATTCCTTGCACAAATAATATATCCAATGAATCAAATTATTTGTTGCTCAAACTAGCCAGACTTTGAAACAAAGAATCCCAGGCAATTGAAGGACTTTGCACCCAAAACTGAGAAGATTTACATTTAAGAAAATTTTGCATTTGGGCCATGTGCTGTGATAAATGAGATTGAATCAAGTCTATGACATGAGCACATTCAACACTGCATTTGTGAAGAAGAGGACTAAACTTAGCCTATCATAATGACTCACCCTGAATAAGCTATCTTAGATTTTAAATTGAAAATGTTTCATGGTTTATCATTGTCTATATGTGGTTCCAGGTAAGGCACACAGTACAGCCTACTGCACATTTAGAAAATCATTTAAAGATATTGAAAAGCATTGATTCATGAGGTTATAGAGAATTTCACTGATTACTGACACATGATATATGAACCAATGACCTTAAGTGTCTGACATCGCAGTGATGATATCCATATAATTTCAGGAAATAAGGCACATGCTTCCATTTAAGAAATGGTTTGTGCATTAATATGTGTGAGCATAAGTGTGTATACATGTACACCTGTGTAGACAGACACAATGTTGAGATATAGAAAAATATAAAGAAAAAACAGTTCTCAAAGACCTATAAATAGTAATGTCAATAATTCTCTTCTTAGAAAGCAAGATAAGACCATGAAATCTGGTAAACAGTCTACCAACAATAACCTTCCCATGATACCTTTCATGACTATACTGGAAAAACTTCACATTTTAGAGGAAATGTGTTCTTCAGGCTTTCAATATAAATGTTAACTTTACGAAGATGTTCCTACAACATCACTCATGGCCTTTTTTCTCACTTGACAACATACAAAGAATGATGAACACAAGTGAACCACTGCTTTTTGAGCATTTTAAAGTTTATGTGCTGTAATCTCATAGTGAATATGACTCTTCATCAGAGAAAACATAAGTAAGCATACATTCCTGAGACTTATACCATTATGAGTGCATCAGGGGAGATAAATCAAGAAGAATAAGTAAAACACCATGTCCCTAAAACACTCCTTTCTCTTCCCACCAATCTAGCAAAGAAAAAGAGACAGCAGAGGTGGACAGGGAATGCAATGTCCAGATAAAGTATTACCTTGGGGAGCACTGAATCTGTCTAACACATACTGGGCACTAGTGCCAGTGATGGAACATTCTCTCCCACATGCACATCAAGATAGCTCTTCCTAGGAATGCTGGTCTTACAGTGGAACAAAGCAAGCTAATGCTGTCACAGCTTATGTAGCCGAAAACCAAAACCCCACCCCATGGGATAACTATGTTCAGAATAAAATGGGTGAGTGCTACTGTGACAAAGCCCCACATGAGATGAGGCACTGCTTGTCTCGCTGTGGCCCTAGATCTCCTCCATTAGTTCCAATAAGCTTTCTGTCTCACATGACATGTCCATGTGTATTTCTCCGTCTCTCCACCATCTACCTCACTGCCATACAACAGTGACAGTGACAGGACTAGTTCACTAGTTCATGCATTTATTTATTTGCATTGAATAAAAATAATGTGGAATTGGCATTCAAATGAAACAAAATTCACTCATTGCTTTCACTTCTCTGACCCATCTATTAAAGTAACTGCACTCATGTATTTGTCATGGATTTATTCTTTGTTGCCTCCTCTGTGATCATTCTTATAGTAATTTTGGAGAGAGATACACACCAAAGTCTCTGCATCTTAACCATGATTCTTTCACTTTGTAAGTCAATTCTCAAAAGCGTCAGTCAAATAAAGGTTTGTAATTCACCTGGAACCTTATAAGAATCAGTGCCCCAGCATTTGAGACTGTGTGCTATTTATCACCTACAGTCTGGTAGGGCCACATAAATGTTCCAAATAAACGCATATGCTCTGGGCCACACAGTAACCTAACTAGATTTGCATTTAAGAAAGTTTTACACTGGGATTGAGCTGGAACAGACTGAAACAAAGTCAAGTTCACATCGTGGGCACATAGGCCACCACATTTGAGCCATTCACACCATTTCATTTTCACATCCCATTCCATGTCTTTTCTTTTGTTTGTTTGTTTTTACTTTGTTTTTGTTTTCCTATTTGGTGATATTCGCATTTAATTCACTAGCTAAATCCAAATCAGATCCACCTGCTCCAGGAAGCCTCATTTAGTTTGTCACATGTACCATACAATTTCTTCTCTCTATACTCTTATAAGAAAGGCAGGATCACAACTACTCGTAAGCCTACACAATAAATAACAGATGAGAGATACAAGAGTATTTCCTATCCCTTACTCTTGAAAATAATCTGTGAGCAGCAAATTTGCAATCCAATTCCAGAGGACACATGCACTGAGAGGTTTCACATTTTCCTCTGGGCACCTGGCATTGAATTGCAGAGTTGAACCAGAAAACAAAGTAACTTGCACTCCAAGTGGACGTTTGACACTTTCAATAGCCTTCATTGATAATAAATTCACTTGAGTAGTGTTTCCCCATTCTACCACATGAAATTTCCTGAAAAAAAATTATGATTTCTGACAAAATTGTTTATATCTTTTACCTTCTTGCATGTACCTTCTGGTCACTGTTTTGAGGGCACTGTGACCCAGGCAGTGATTAAGAAGACGTGGAGACGAAACGCATGCAATTCCTGTGGAATCAGTATGTAAGCACACTATGGAAGGCTTGCTGTGGCTGACATGTAAGAGGAAGACTGTGTGGGTTTCACACTCAAATGGCTAAGGAAAATTCAATTTTTAGTAGGTATTACAACAGGATAAAAATGTGAAGGCTTTTATTTCTTTGGTTTTTATGTAATTCTCGAATTTATCTGGCAGTAAACTCAAGACCATTAAACTAGAAATAATGATGTTATACATCTAACACCTAGAATCTTCTAGAACCTGTTTTCAGAACGTTATTCTTAGCCTGTTACTTTTCTGTGATTTATAATCTCTGAAGACTTTTTTGATTTCTATTTTATTTTGTTTTATTTTTTGGCATAGCTTGTAAAGACTAGAAACTATTTTTAATAAAAAAAATCTTTCAAAGATTCTGTCAATATTCATTTGGGCTTTAAGAAGACATTGTATCAGTTTAGGATCTAAAAACAGAAGGAAAGGAAGCACATTTACAACATAAATACACAGAAGACCACATCTCTTTCAGCAGAGAAAACTGAGTGATGCATGAGGTGTGTACAATTATAAACTCAATTGTTAAATCAAAACACATCCCAATCACCTTAGCATGTTATTTTTAATGGGCAATGCATTCCTCAAGAAGCCAAGTTCTCTGCTAACAATTTTGAATTAAATAATCAAAATTCAAAGACGAGTCTATAAAATGTGAAATTCCATCGGTAAAATGCAGAGTGCACCACAACATGTAGATTAGTGGTCAGCCTGTCAAGTATTTTAATGTATGTCTTACTTGTTGAAACACATGTGATGATTAGTAAAGTGTTTGGCCTGAGCAGTAAAAGATATAAAATAAATTAAAGTCATGACACCTTCTGAATTAATAAAGCGTTTGGTTACACTACATTGACAAATCACATGCACAGATTAAAAAAATCCCATAACCAGATACATTTTCCCCCAGGCATGCTGAGAACTCATGCTGGCCTCTTCCTGTGGCATCCTCCTAATTGAAGATCTCTATGAAAACTCAACTGTTACATCTCTGAAGAATCTCAGGACATGAGCATTCACCAAATTTCAGCCTTGAATATAAACTAAGGTCTATAAATCACATCACTCATATTTCTTTTAAGTTCCAAATATGAAATTTTTTATAATAAGCCTGTTCAAAAATACTCTCACCCAAAAAGCAATTTTCACTATTCTCTTTGAAGTATGTCACTGGAAACATAGAAGCTGAAAAATACACTCTGGAACAGAAATCATGGAAAAAGTAAATCCACTGTCACTTTGGTTATTGGTATATGTTATGGGAGCTGGTGAAGGTGAAATATCCAAGTCCTACCCAGGCAGATTAATCAGAGTGGAAAAGATTACTAAACTCAGAAGGTCACAATGAGTTCCCCTGTTTGTTAGTGGCAGGCTTGGCAAGTGAAACTGGGCAGATAATTTTGTGATTATCATTAACATTCATTGCCAGTTTTACTCAGCAGGATACTCATAATTTGAAGGATGAAAGAAAAAAATCTTTAGAAGTAGACATCTACAGGAATAATGGCATGTTACTTTCACCGAGGAACTACATTGTGGTCATGATTTGCTTTTCAAGGTTTTTCATTGAATTCAAGGGTTCAGGCAAAGCAGATCAAAAGTTGAAACCCATATAAATTTTCGATTAATTGTAAGAGTGAATGCATGAGTATTGCCATTCACCGCTGCAGACTTGACAATTATAAAACAGCTTAGGCTGTCCCACGATAAAGGATGAGAGCTGGGGGTTGGAGTAAGTGATATGGCATCCACATTGACCAGAGTGGTGCGTGGACATTGGGGACATTGCTCAGTGTAAGCAACTTGCCTTGGACAATGAAGACAAAGATGCTCCTGGGTAAGGGCGAGGGGTGAGCAAAGCATTCTTACTCAGAATAGAGGACATTCCATTACGCGGGGCACGCTTTGGGATACAACCGGACAGCAGTTGCCTGAGTATTTACTTTCAATTACTGGAAGTCGAGTGAACTTTTTTCCATGGATGAAAAAGTAAAGGTCTTTCAGAAGACAAATTTGGTTCCTTCTGTATCAGCTTTCAAAAAAAATGTACAAAGCAGAAGCTTTCCACCTACAAGTTTATGCAAGATAATGAGCAGTAGCTTTGGAGAGAGGAAGAAGGGTTTCAACCATGGCAGTCTATTCCTGGGAAATTAGAAGGATGCCTTGAAAGAAAAGCAATTCCCTAGAAGTCATTCCTACTGCTGTTAGAGTTCTCATGACTCATGATTCTACTGTGCTGCAGAACACGTAGTACCTTTTCCAGGACAACATCTTATCATCCATCTAAATAGCTTGTCAGAGAGGTAACCGTCTTCTCCCTGGCCAAGGATGTGTAAGAAACATGTGTATACCTACATTCACCTCACCTTGCTTTCTATCTCATTGTCTGTGTAATGGGAGATGTGAAACATTTTAGTTTTGAAATGGTTTGGGCAAAACAAACTTCTGAGTGATAAGAGTAAGAATAATAATATCAAGTGAAAATGCTGCATTTTACATGTGTGGATATGTGCTTATTTTTTGATTGAAAAAAAGGGTAAATGGCCATGTTAGAAATTTTCAGTAAATGTGAAAAGGAAAATTCATACAAAATTCTGTCCTTTTCAGCCTCAGTTATCAGTTTCCTCTTTTTTCTAAGATGTACATCTTAACTTAGCACTATACTATTTCTATATGGTTATGCATTGCATTATTATATAAATTATATAAGAGCATCTTTCCTATAATTAATCATCACTGATATGTAACTTTAAAAACCATGCAGTAATTTATCATGGATTTATACTGTAATTCAATCAATCAGTGTTGTTAAATTCCTGACCTACTAACCACAGGGTAATCAAAGTTGGATTTCAATCTGTATTTTTAAGCTCAACCAATTAAACTGTTTTAATTTTTTTTACTTAAAATGTAGCAGCAATAAATCACTATATTTTTCCTGTTAAAAAAAACTTCAGAGAACCAGAAAATAAATCACACTCTTTTCAGAGAAATAACTCTTAAGAATTGAGTGATCCAGAGAGTTGGATTTCTAACGCTAATTATGTAGTATTGTTAATGTAATGAAGGTATCTTACAGCCCAGAAACATAATGGTTTTATGAATAATGTAATTGTGATCACCTTAGTCAACAGTTTGCAGAGTAGCTATGCATTTTTTCTTATATATTTGGGTTTACACACTTTCTACATACACAAATTTTAAGATAGAAGTTAGTATTTATTTTTGAAAATTATTTAATTAATGCCACTTCATAATAATTTAGCATAATATAATATCTAGCTCAGTATTATATATTTTAATTCTTATACTATTCTTTAATATATGTGAACAATAACATATTTCAATATTTTAAAAATTTTTTTATTTTAAAGATAATAAAACCCAACAAAACAAAACAGAATACATCAAATCAAAACAAACCAGTGAAATTGTTACAAAACTTCAAAGTAGGATAATAGGAAAACAACAATGGCCACCATAGTATATCTTGTTATCTTCTCAATAGTTGTCCATTTCATCAGATATAGTAAAATCAATCCAAAACAAAACAGAATAAAATCAATCAAAACAGAATATTGAATAAAGCAAAACAACTAATTGGAACAAAACAGAACAGTGAGAACAATATTTAACTTCAAAAACAAGATAGAAGGAAATCCCCCATAATTGCTATAGTGCATATTGTTATTCTTCCTATAGATGCTCAGACTGCTGGCTGCAGGACTGCAAAGTCAAAAACAATATAAACACTCAGTTGCTTTTTGTACCTCAGTTACTATCAACTCAGCCTGTCCTCCAAACCAGCCAGTTGCTTATGGGAAATGGCGGGGGGAAGATTCTCAGCCTGCACGCTGGTAGGCTCACGGGAGGTGCTATCTGACTTTTTTCTTCCTGGGCCCGCATGGCCTGTGCTGCTTACCAGAAAGGTTGGCTAATTGGCTTGTTGATCGGCTCCTCCCAGTCCCAGCATGGCTGATTCTTGGGAGGCTCTGTCTGAGTTTTCTCTTCCTGGGCCCCACATGATCTCTCAATATTTTCTTAATCAAGGTGTTAAAGGTAACATTTAAAAAGACAATACAAAGATTATCATACAAATATAGAATGAAAACTTGTCCAAAACTTTAGCCGTTAAATTAATAAGACCATAAAGATGCTATAGCTGATTGAAAGAATTCAATTCACAAACCACAAACACAAACATGTACAAAGCACAATTAAACATGCCAAAATGTATTCATAGATACATGCAAAAATTAGTCATCATTCACAGCTCTGATGGTCACAAATAATTTGTAAAACTATGAAAAGGAACTATTGATATTGTTTTCAGTTTTCTAGAATTTATATGGTTCATCATCAATGATGGGCAGATACAATCTAGAGAGTGGGCAAAATTGGCCTCCAACTGAGTTTATGCAAATTTTTTTTCATGTTTTACTTGCATTTATTTTTTTTCTTGTTCTTTTTTTGAGCAAGTGTTAAATGACCATAATACATGCTACTTCAACATCTATGACCACATTCTCTGTATAAATGTATTGTTTCTTACAGTGTAAAAATATTATTTGTTTTCTCATCTTTTCCTTTAATCTGTCATGTTTTCATTTTCACTGCCTCACCTCTTAATGAAATTGGGCTACTATTCATATATTTATTTACACATGAATTGATATAACTTATTTAAATTACTTTCACCTACAGTTTTTATACTTTTGCATTTTCATTTATTTCTGATCACTATGTGGAAATTGTTTATATATTTTATAGTAACTATTGCCTTTCATGTATGTCAAACATTTTATTACAGCTTAGTTACTTTTGCCAAAATTCATTTAAGTTACAGTTTTTTGTGAAAAATGTGTGTGACATAGTATTAATCATTTTTTACCATTTGCAGATGTACAGTTCAATGACATGTGACGTAGCCCTCACCATTACCTATACCCAAACCTTTTTCACTCTACTCTATCAAAAATTGTCCCATTAAACAATAACTCAAGTTTCTATTTTTTCTAGACTCTGATAACCTACAGTTGATTTTCTGTTTCTCTACGTTTTTAAACGGTAGGTGCCTCACGTAAGTGGGTTCCATGTAATATTTACCCTTTTGTGGTTCATTAACTCACCTAGCCTGTTTTCAAGGTTCACTCTTGCTGTAACAGGTATCCAAATGTCATTCATTTTGATGGCCGAATAATGCTATCATATTCTGTCAGTACTACATTGTATCTGTTTATCTGCAGATGGACACTTGAGTTGTTCTCACCTTTTAACTGCTGTGAATAATGCCAAACTGTGAATATTGGTATAAAGTATACTTCCTAGCCCTTGCTTTTAGTTATTTGGGGTATAACTCATTTCTAGAAGTGGCATTTCTGGGTTATATGGTAACTCGGTCACTTCTTGTGGAAGGGAAAAAATAGTTCCCTATTTTCCACTGCAGCCGCAACATTTTCTATTGCCAGGGCTATGCTTAGTGTTACAATTACTTTACATCCTCGCCAGTTTTCCTTTCCTTAGTCATTCTAATGGATATGAAGTGTTACCTCACACCAATTCTGCTTTGCATTTGTTGGTGACTAATGTTGAACTCTTTTTCTTGTGTTTATTGGTCATTTACATATTTTTGAGAAATGTCTAACCCAGTCATTTGTCTATTTTTTAATGGTTTTTCATCATTGAGGTGTAGAAATTCTTTATATATTCTTTGCAAAGTCATACTATAAACAATTTTTAGATTTTTTTTCTCCCTGTATTGCCTTTTCCATATTTTGACAGTGTCTTTTCATGTTTATTTTATTTTATTTTTTTATTTTTTGCGGCACTGGGGATTGAACTCATGACCTCATGCTTGCCAGGCAAGTGCTTAGGCCACTGAGCTAGATACCCGGCTTCATGTTTATTTTTAATGAAGTATAAGTTTCTTATTTTCTTACACTGTTCCCTGTGATTTTGGTGTCATATACATGAAAATTATTGCTCAATTTAATATCATAAAGTTTATGCACTGCTTTCTTTTAATTTTTTTTGTACTAAAGACTCAATGCATTTTACATATTTTGAGTTAGTTTTGGTGTATGGTTTGAAGTAAGAGTCCAATTTCACTCTTTTGCAGGTAAGTATTCAGTTTCCCTAACAATATTTATTCAAAAAGTTCCTTTCCTCTATCGAGTGACCTTGACTCTCATGCTAAAATTCTTTTGAATATATATGTATATACTCAATTCAATATATATGTGATATATATTCATTATATATTCAATATGTATTCAATATATATTCAATATTTATTCAAAATATATTCAATTCAATACATATTCAAATATAGGAGTTTATTTCCATGGGTTTCTACATCTATATATGAGTATCACATTGTTTTATTTATGTGTTTTGGAAATTTTTTTTAAATTGAAAAGCACAAAAAATCTGTCTACTTTATCCTTTTTGAGGAAACAATTTTTCCCATTTGCATCACTTTGCAATTCCATATAAATTTGAGGATTAGTTTTTCCATTTTTATGAAAACAGACGGCAGAAGTTTTGCTGGGAAATGCATTGTTCTTTAAATCACTGTGGGTAGTACTAATATCTTAACGACGTGCATCTTCCCACACGTGAACATGGATACCTCATTTTTGTCTTCACTTACTGTATTTTCCTGTCATTCTGTTTTAAATTTGGGAAGTTACATGTATTACCTTCCCCTCCAGTTTTCTAGATGTTGTAGTATTTTCATGTTATTCATTTTTAACACATTTTTTGTAATAACAGTCCATAGTCAGTAATTCTTTACAGTTAAAATATATTGCCTTTTACTCCACAAAAATTAAAAATATAATTATTTTATGGATCTACACATACTTAGTTTTCCTTAAATTATTACTTTTTATTTCTATAATATTTATTGTTCATTTTCTCCAAGTATAATTTACAAAAATTGAATACATTTAAGGTGTATGATATACTTTTCTGATAAAAACATACCTTGTCATTGTGAAATAATTCTCACAAACAGACAACCATATTTAACACCTCAGGTATTACCTTATTTTTGTTTGTTTCTTAGTGGTGATAACACTTCAAATTTACTCTTTTAGCAAGTGTTCAGCATGGAATGCATTATTAACTGAAGTCAACATACAGAATCTTAATTTTAGATCTTATTCATATTATAACTGAAAAAATTATCAATATTTTTCCATTTGCATTTTACCAAGAACTTGGAAACCACAATTCCTTTCTTTTGTTTTTCTGAAGTTTGACTTTTTTATATAAATAATAGTATACAAAATTTGTCTTTCTCAATCTGTTTTTTTTCTTTTTGGGTACGGGTAGTGTACTAGATTTCAAGCCATATTGTTGCAAACAGCAGAAGTCTTATGTTTTTAAAGACTGATCTATCTGTCTGCATCTATCTATCTATCTATCAACTATCTAACTATGTATCTTGGCTCTTGTGTACAATGGTATTATGAAGTCAGGCACGGTGGCACATGCCTGTAATCCCAGCACTCGGGAGGCTAAAGGAGGAGGATTATTACGAGTTAGAGACCAGCCTGGCTACAAAGTGAGTGCAAGCCCAGCTTGAACTGTACAATGAGACCCTGTCTCAAAAAAAGACCAAAAAAATGCGACTATGAATATGGGAAAGAAGAGATGTTGAAATTTTTTTCCATTGCCTTTGGAAATATACACAGAACTGGGATTACTGGATCATATAGTAGTTACATTTTTATTTTTCCTTAGGAGACTCCATAATATTTTTATAGTAACTGTAACCAATTTTACATTCCCTAAACCAATGTAAAATTCTTTCCTTTTTGCACACTCTTGACAATACTTTCCTCTTAAAGTTTTTGCAGTAGTCACTTAAAAAACCTGAAGGGCTATTTGATGTGATTGTGATTTTGATTTGTCTTTTGTTGATGACTGATGTTGGGCACCTTTGTACATTATCTGTTGTTTTTTTGTATAACTTTTTGGAAGAATGTCTTTCGAGACACTTTGCCCTTTTAAATTGGATTATGTTATTGGTAGTTTTGCTATTGAGTTGTAGGAGTTCATTATTTATTTTGGATATTAACCTCTTAGCAGACACAGGTTTGTAATTATCTTTCTCATTCTATCGATTACTTTTTCATTTTGAAGACTGCTCCC
>RJWT010026262.1:0-15893 GCA_004365215.1 Cuniculus paca | reverse complement strand
AACAGAAGGACCCTGCTTAGGTGTCTTTATTAGTGTGAGAAGAACAGTAATATTACAATGATCTTGTGAATTGAGATATATAGTATACATTTCAGAGAATAGCCTTTCTATGTCTGAGATGTTGATTGCTAGAAGGATATTCTGAACTGAGTGAAAACCCAAGGTTACATTTCAGACAATTAGCTTCCATCAGTTTCTCCTGGTCACTCCAGCAATTGACCACCAGGCCAACAACTTTCTCTGCTTTTAACCATGGTTCTACCCCTTCCTTCTCTCCAGGGCTCATCTTCTGCAGTGAACCACTAGCACACCACACAGGGAATCAAGTCTCTTTAACTTCACTATAGAGAAGCTTAGGATATACCCTCTCTACAGGCAGAAGATAGATAGGGACGCACATAGCAAAGTTGTAGGATGCAAACCTGTGACAATTTAACATAATATTTACTTCTTTGAGCCAAACTCTTTGAGTGAGGACAAGCTAAGCAATTTCTTCTCAAATTTGGGAAAAACCAGTAACCTTTCTGAATTCTCAGGGAAATCTGGATTTTATGTCAAAGCTGCTTTCTTTGTAATCACTTGATATATAAGCTTATTATTCCTTTTCCTGGGCCCCACGAGACCGCTTCTTGATCTGATCTCTGAAAAATGATTCTCAGTGATTTCTGTAACAGTGTGCTTTTCATTCCTGTAAGCCCAACTTGTTTTGCGTTTTAACCCTGTTTGTTTAATTTTCCATCATTGTTTCCCTTTATTTTAGTGTTCTTGATTGGGTGACACTTCTTTCCCATAATTCTTTCCCCTGACCTTAAAACCCTGTATCTTCATTGTGTGTGTGTGTGTGTGTGTGTGTGTGTGTGTATGTGAGTTCCTGAAGGTTGGTTTCTCTGTTTTTTTCCTTGACATTGAGATTTTTAATTTTTTAAATTAAGCTTATTGGTACATTTTAGGTATACATAATGATTGCATTCATCATAGGAAATTTGTACCTGTACCTAATATATCTTGATTCCTACTTTCCCCATTCCTCTACCCTTCCTTCAACCCCTCATCTCCTCCCTATTTACAAAAGCTTTGTTTCAGTTTTTTCCTGGAGGTCAATTTCTAACTCATTGCGAATAAGAATTTTCTTTTAAGGGAGAGAAGAGAGTTCTGATAAAATTGAAAAAGTAAATTCACATTTTGACACATTTCCTGTGCTCTAAAATATAGATCTGACAGATAAAATATTGAAAAAAGAGAAAATATACTAAATTTTTGCAATTGTCATTTTTATAGGTTAAGGTGGTAAAATTTTAGGAATTTTGTATAGTGTATCTTAAAGTACAAATGGGCAGAGAAAATTTAACAAGCATCCTTGTGTATTAGAAATGAAGTGGTGAATGGTTGGAGTTGCAAGGTTGTTCAGTTCTGAGTCTAGAAATAGATAGTGTCTAGTACCCAGAGACTCTAGAACATTCCATGGAAATTGGAGGACTAGACCAGGTACTGGAATGCAATTCAACATATCAGTTATCACCACAGTGTTATCATGTAGCTCTTTCTAAAAGTGGCTCACTGACTAAATGTTTCCAGGTTCTGAACTGGGTGATGCCTCTCCCTCTGGAGTTACATTTCAGGTTCTTCTCAACAGGTTCTTCAAACAAAGAATTGAACAAAATGAGCAAACAGCAGTGGCCAAGTTTAATTCAAGAATGTAAAAATAAAGAATGAGGGAGAAACTGACTCTGCAGAGTGAGCTTGAGGTGAGAAAAAACAAAAAAAAGGACAAGAGAAAGTAGGGTGGGCTATCATGAAGAAAGTCACAATAGCAAGCTTTTCTTGGTCTTGTGTTTTTCATTCTGTCCAAATCTCGAGGAAACCCAAGAGAACTTCTACCTATGGGTCCTGAAAGGAGCTGCTACAATCTGATGTATTAGGTCTAGGCCGTCCTACTGAAAGGCTGCAGGAGTTCTCATGAGGAGTCCATGGGCAGGGCTTTGAGAACTGCTCTGCACATGTGTTCCAGGACTTCCAAGCCCTATCTCCTGTCTCATCAGAGCATTTCTTCTTCCTTTCTTGTTTTAAAAGAGTTTATTAGGCAAAAGTTTAAAAATACACACTTAAAGAGAGAGATGTACTACAGTTTGGAGACAAAATGTTTACATTTTGTGGCAGTGGAATTTGTGAGTCTACAGGGTGTTCCGTATTCGTCTTGGTTTGCAGGGGGAAAGTGATGGCTCAGTCACAGAAAGATAATGGCTCATCTTACAAGATAAAGACATGAGCTCCACCAATTTTTTGGGGGGGGGATGGGTGATTTGAGATATTTTGCCTAAGAATATTCTTTGAGCTCTCTCTCAGTCTTTTCCTTTATTTTAAGATCAGGTTTCTGTCCTTTATCAGCTAAAGTAATTTATGGACCTAAAACATCTTTAAGGGGTTTGAGGTGTAATAACCCTAAGAGGCACCAACACACCTAGGAATGTCCTGGAGTTGCAGTCTTCTTCAAAGTACATCTTTTAAAGTTATGATTTTGTTTCCTTTCTATCCTTATTTCTTCCATCTACCTGATTCCTGCTCCCCACCCTAGACTTCCATCCCTGCCCTCACATTTTTGTTTGTTTGTTTGTTTGTTTTGAACTACTCATTATGTAGTTCAGGCTGCCCTTGAATATAAACTGGGATTATAGAAGTGTACCAGCACATTCAGAAGTATGCCTTATTCTTCAGGGGTGCAGAGGGGCTGTAAGTCTCATAATTGCTTCAGGCTGAAGAGGGGCATTGATCTGCCTAACCATGGACCACAAGTCCCACCCTGACTGATCTAAAGGAGATAAAAGAAGATGGGTTTTGTTGTTCAATAAATCATCATTCTTTGAGAGTCTGGAAAAAAAGACAACCTTAGCAAGTTGTTGATTCTTAAGTTTCATTTTATAATCCTGTTAAACAAGCAGAGGCCAAAAGTGAAAAGTAGAATCTTGGCTCTAAAAAGTTTTAGAAGTTAGACAACACTAGGTAGCATTTGGTGTAATCCTTTTATCTTTAATATTAACCTCTATTTGGATGTTAAGAACATGCAGACATCTATGAAATCTAACATCCTCTTTTTTAATTATAATAGTAGTCAAGGAATGTACTAAAGGTATGTATACTTTGATGACCACTGGGCCATTAAAATTTTTACTCCAGAGCTCAAGTTTTTAGACTTGTAGAGATGGACTCATAATATAATCATAGAAAATCTGAAGTGGATATGAGAAAGTTAGTTTATACCACAAAGGTAACAAAGCTTAGTAGCTAAAATAGTTATATTGGCATTTTTATCTTATAGTTACACCTGTGCAAGAAGCCAAATCTTATACTTGAAAGTATGTTAGAATAGCAATTGGAATATGCTAAGAGATGAAAGGACACATTTTTGAAGTAGCTAGTGGGACTGAAAATCACAACTTCTGTGTCTGTAACTTGTAAGTGCAGCTGAAAACTGCCAGCAAGGTCTAGTGTACTGTTGGAGCCCTGTTTTGCATGTAACCTAGTTCTCTGTTTTATTACTATCACTTTAATTAATTACTATGTTATATTTTCCTGCTGGGTGTTTAAAACCTACTCAAAATAAGACCCATGCCAATCAAAATTATCTCTGTGTATTGTATGTATGTTACAGTCGAATGAGCCAAAAATAGTCCAGGTTCTTGTGTACAATGAGGAAAGACTTGTGAAACATACACCTTAAGTAGCTATGTTTATTGAGGATTGTGGGGTGGTAGCAGCAGGAATAAACAAAAGGGAACAGAAGGGAAAGAGAGTCAATAACTCAGGCTTTCAGCATTTAAAGGGTCGGACACCTCTGGCTCTAGGTGCCTCACACTGCATCTCTCACAGGTGTCAGTGGGGCATGGTGACCGCCTAGGCTTTTGTTATTTTGTACCTCTTTTAGGATAATGGAAGCATAGAGAATCATAAGGGTGGTGTGGTGTTTGCAGTTGAATGGAGGGAAGGGAGTGAGTCACTCAGTTCCTTTGTTTCTAGCTTCAATATGTATATTGAGTGTCTCTTGGTCTCTCCTCCTCCCTCTGCACTGTCCTCATTTTTAACTCTGTATCTGAGGGAGGGAGAGAGAGAAAGAGAAAAAGAGAGAGAGAGAGAGAGAGAGAGACAGAGAGAGAGAGAGACAGAGAGAGAGAAAACACGTAAGACTCCTAGGGATTACTTTCGGGGTCATGTGAAGAGCTTCTTAGTGCCTCTCATTCTTTCCTCTACCACTTGTGTCATTTCCAGGGTGAGTCACAGTCTTGCTTGACTGTGTGGCTTCTTTAGAAGCCAAGGAACGTTCCCTGTTCAGTGACCTCCTTTTTGTAGAATTCACACTCGTTGATTCTTGTTCTCTGAAGGGTGAGCCCCGGGCCATTTCTAAGCTGTTGTGAGACTGTGGACTAGACTGGGGTCTAGAAGATCAGGTGAATACAAGTTCAAAAATTCTCAGAACAAAGGAAAACCAAGAAACAGGAGAAAGAGTTAATGAAAATAAAATCTGTTAAATTTAAAATAAGCATTCATGTTAATAGCAGTAAGTAAGAAAGGCGACTTCATTACAGATGAGATAATTTATAATAAATTGTAATGATGAATTCTCAGGTATTCATCATACCACCCTAATAAATATTAACACTTTGCCATAGTTCCTGTAGATATATAATATTTAAAGAAAAACATAGATACAACCAAGATACTTGCCTTAGTAAAGAAGATTATATTAATTACAAACAATGAAAGACCTGTTAGCAAAGAGACCGCATTCCCAGTAAAGCCTACCCACCCCAGAGTCGTTTTCCCAAGAATAGTGGAATTGCGCCAAAGGGATTGTGAGAGGTGGCAGTGTGACATTTTTTCCACTCTGACCTCCATCCTTAATTAATTTGAATGGAAAATATTTAAGGTATTCAAGGAGAAAAAGGAAGGCATAAAATTTATAAAAAATAAAGAATTGAGCCAGGGATGGTGGTGCATACTTTCATGTAATCCCAGCACTCTGGGAGCTTGAGACAGGAGGATCGCAAGTTCAAGCCCAACCTGGGAAATTTAGAGGTTTAGCAAGACCATGTCTCAAAACAAAAAGCAACAAGTGACGTACCTCAGAGTGGTATTGGGTTCAATCCCAAGTGCTACAAAAATAAAAATTTAAAAGACTCATAAAAAAGTAACAGAAATGAAATCTGAAATAAAAAGAATAGATTAGAAAGACTGGAATTTTTTTTTTCTGGTACTGGGAATCAAACTGCGAACCTCATGCTTGCCAGGTGCTGTGCTGCTGAGCTATATCCCCAGCGAAAATTTTTAAAAATAGTCTTTTAAATACAGACTTTCATACTAAGGAACTAAGAAATTGGAAGGTAATACTTAAGAATTCGCTCAGAACAAGAACAGAGACAAAGGGGTGAAAACATCAAAGTGTGTTGAAAGGGATACTAGATGTTAGGATGAAAGAGGCTGCACTGACCAGTGTGGACACGTTGATGGCATGTTATGATCTCTATGTATATAGATTTTCAAATCAATGCTATCTTTATAGAAAATCTACATATGTAGTAGAATTATGCAAAGCATGCAAGAAAATAATAAGCACCAAATTCAAGAAAAGCTCTATTTTTCTGAAGTAGAATGAGGACAGGGTAGGGGGAAGGGATCAAGGAGAAAAAAATGTGACACTACCACCATCTCACAATCCTGTTGGTTCATTCCATCCTCCTTAGAATAATGATCACAGGATGAGGGGAATTCACCAGGCTGCAGACTGATGCAAACTCGTTGCTATCTTGTCTTTCACTGTGTGTAATTAATACGCTCTTCTGTATCATAAAAAACATATATCCTTTAATCCTTTAAACATACATCAAAAAATAGCAAAATGTTAAGATATTGAGGTAACTGAGCATTCATTATTTTAGTCTCATTAGACACGTAGAATGGAAATATTTCATTGGGAAGAAATTATGAAATAAATTTGATCCTCATTTTTGATAAGTTTAAATTTGTTAATTTAGTCTAATAAAGATTTGAGTGGTGTATGTAGATGGCATGAGTGTTCATGGCATTAGACCTGGAGTTAAATTACGTGGAGTCATCTCCTTACATCTCAGCTATCAGCTGTGTGACAGTGCACAAGTTGTCAAACCTCTCTATGCTCTGAGATTGTACAGATGATTGCCTCACTGCACAATAGCGGAGAGGTCATCAGGAGAGTGGGAGCAAGATGGAGGCCGAGTAAGGGCCACTGGTATTCATTTTCTTATAGACTTAAGTTGAAGAGGTATTCATGAATCAAACCAATCTCACAAGAGCTAAGGAAATCAGGTGAGAGACCCCACAGTGACTGCTTCTAGTGTAACAAAATGAAAAGATACATTGAAGAAGGCAGAAAGTCAGGTGTGGTGACACAGGCCTGCAATCTCAGCATTTAGGAGGCTGAGACTGGAGGATGTTCGAGGCCAGCATGATACACATAGTGAGACCTTGCCTTGAAAACAAAACAAAACAAAACAAAACAAAACAAAACAAAACAAGAGACAGGAAAGAAAGTGTTGAGTACAACATTCCTCCCCCAACTGCAAGCAGTCCAGACAATTCCTTCTTGGGGCAGGGAGAGAGAATTAAATTCAAGCCTTAGTTGTAAAACTCAGTACCAGGCCACCACTGTGAAATCCTCTAAACCAAGCCACTGGAAATACTTTGGGATAGGTAATCTATAGTCTCTGCCACTCTTCCCTAACTTCCTAACCTTTGGTGGCTTTTGGTTTTGTCTTGGAGTCCAGTGCCAAGCCCATCACAGCAAAACCCAGTACCTGGTAGAAAGTGAAGTCCCCATGCATAAGCTAGAGTTTGCCAGTGGAGCCTCTGGATTGGCCCTGGCATCAGATACAGGCCTGTGTGCCAGCAGGAGCCAGATTCAGGTTTCGGTATGCATAATTTCTAGTGCTGGAGTGGTTCCTAAGCACACCTGCCCTCCTTTTGAGGTAGTACTAGCCCCTATAGGTATGAAACTCAGGTAGACCCAGTTTAGCATCAGCCTTGATGACCAAAGGACTGTCTCCACCACTTGTCCACCAACCTTGGGTTGCACAGCTATCACTAGCCCAGTCCTTACAGACAGGGTTCTAGCTACCCCACCATGCAGGAGATTGCATAGGTCCTTATAGCTGTGAGACAGAGGCACGACCCAGTTAGCATTACCATGGGTGACTAAGGCACTGCCTTCACCACCACTATCCCAATCTTAGGCAGCATAGGATGGTATAAGATTCATTTGCTGGGAGTAGGACAGGGTAATAAGTACGAAACTTTGCCCTGGCACTTACTGTTGGGCTGGTAAAACATAACACTGGGTAGATTTTAACTTTCCCTATCTCCAGGCCTTCCTTTAAAGGAATCTCTAGAATAGCTCCAGTACAGGGGAAGACATGCAGTCACAGTCTATTGAACTTCTATTCCAGATAGCATCAGCTGTAGCTGACTAAAGCAGTCTTTGGTCTTAAGTTTACCTTGGTAATAGACAACTCATAGAAATGTGGGCTTTGTTCCTAACTCAGTGTTGTGCTGATCATGGCAGGATATGGATTTAGAGTGTGGTATAGTGTGGTGACATTGGTCACCACAGGTGTGACATGGGGCTGAGCCATCCATAGTGATTCTGCTCAGAGCCAGGTAAAATTCTGCAGTCTGACCATTGATCAGTAACTGCAGCCAAGTCATTTGGGTGTACTCTGGCCCCAGAGAGAGGTTGTGGGGACAGACTACTCTGTCTAGGCGCTCTCTTGTTTATTTTTGGACAATATACCAACATTGCATTTGGGACAAACCCTGACTTAGATTACACTCTCATACTGAAAGTGGTAAAAAATCATCAGCACACCCCGAGCAAATCTGGAACTAGTCACCATTCAGTTCTGAAATAGTGGAAGTGACTATAGTCTCAAAGAATATAAGCAGCCTGCTTGGAATATCTGGAAAGTCAGGAACAAATAAAGTCAGATTAGAAAGACTAAAACATTAATGGTTCAAAGTCCAGATGACATCTCATGTAAATAAACATTAAGAACTTTCAGAAAACCATAATCTCATCTAGTTCAAAATAATGCCAGAAACTGACGAGGTGGTAATCTGTGTAGGAAAATTCTCAGAGAGTTCAAAAAAGTTGTTTTAAGGAAACTCAATGAATTGGAAGAGAACAGAAGTGTTTCAATTCTCTAATAAACTTAAAGAGATAGAAGCAATTTTTAAAAATCAAACAGACATTCTTCAGCTGGTAAACACACTCAGCAAAATGAAAAAATGCAAAAGAAAGCGTTAGAGCAGAATAAGTCAAACAAAAGAAAGAAGTAATGAAAATAAACTGTTGGAGGAGAAAAAAGGAAAACAACAAAGAGTAATGTAGATAATTTAGGGAAATTTGGGACAATGCTAAAAGAACTAACGTTTGTGTTAGATGGGTTTAAGGGAGAATTGAGAATGCCAAAAAGAAGTAAAAAAAAACTTATTCAGAAAAGTAATAGAAAACTTTCCCAAATCTAGAGAATAACACATACACCTACAGGAAAGTCAAAGGTCACCAGCAAAATTTAACTCAGTCATTTCTACCCTAGGAGATCTTGTAATCAGTCTCTCAAAGGTGAAAATAAAGAGAAAATTTTGAAGTTTGCAAAAGCAAAGAAACAAATATCACATAGGTGTACCTCAGTTCACCTGATGGCTGACCACTCAGCAGAAATCTCAGAGGCCAGAAAAGAATGCCATGAATTTTCCTAGTACTGAAGCAAAGGAGCTGCCAACTAAGAATATTATACCCAGTAAAAATATTCTTTAGAAATGAAGGAATGGACCAAGGCATTCCCAGACAAACAAAAAGTGAGAAAATGTGTAATCACCAGAACTGTTTTATAAAAAATGTTAAAGAGGGTTCCTCAAGCTGACAGAAAGTGGCATTAATGAATAGGAGGAATATAAGGGAAGTTTTAAAACTCATAGGTAATAGTTACGGCATGAATTCAGAATGCCTTAAGCATTGTGTATTAAACTATTCATATCTGTAGTATGAAGGCAGAAAACATCAAATTAAAATAATAACTGCATTAATGTGTTAAGAGATGACATAGAATGGTATAAAATGAGATATCAAAATTTCAAAATGGGAAGAAATGGAGTGCAAGTGGAGAGTTTATTAGCTTTTTTCTTTTGTTTTTCTTATCTTTATAATCATTTTAAATTGCTATTATGTCAAAATAGATATTCCTTGTAAGCCTATGGTAACTACCGAGCAAGAATCTGTAATAGACAAAACCAAAAATACCAAGCAATAAATAAAAACAAACCAAAGTCCCCAGTACCACAAAAAACAAAAAACAAAACAAAATAAAAAGTCATACACTACTGGAGTAATTCACTTAATGATTCAGAACACTATAAAAGAGGAGAAAGTAAAGAATTACAACAAAACTAGAAAACAAGTTATATGAACATACTAACACCTTACCTGCCAATAATTATCTTGAATGTAAATAAATTAAATTCTTCAAGTAAAAGACACAGAGTGACTGCCTGGATAAAATAAACAAGACACAGAGTTTGGGGTTGTAACTCTGTGGGACAAAAGAAAAACAATACTCAACTATACATTGCGTTGCTTACAAGATGCTCACTTCGTCTTTTATTTTCAGTGCTGGGAATTGAACCCAGGACCTCATATTTGCTAGGCAAACACTTTAGCACTAACACCCTCAACCCCTGTCTTCATCTGAAGGATATACAAGTACTAAAGTGAAAAGATGGAATAAGATAGCCTTAGAAATGGAATCCATAAAAGAGAAGGACTAGCCATGCTTCTATTAGATAAACCAGACTTTAAATGAAAGGCAGTAAAAAAATTCAAGGATAGTCATTAGATAATAGTCAATTCAGCAAGAGGAAACAATTCTAAAATATTTGCATACATGTTGGAGTACTTTAAATATATAAAGAAATATTAATGCATCTAAAGAGAAAGAGATGGATTTTGACACAATAACAGCTAGGAACTTCAACATTCCACTTTCAGCAAGGGACAGATTATCCAGACATAAAATCAACAAAGAAATGGCAGTGTTAAATTGCACCCTAGGTCAAATGGACATTAACAGACATCTACAGAACGCTCCATCCAACAGTTGCCAAGGACACATTTTTCTCATCAGCACATGGAATATTCTCCAGCTCACATCATATGCTAGGCCACAAAACACAAAAAAATTGTCAAAAACTTAAAAATATTGATACCATATTATATGTATTTTCTGATCATAATACAATAAAGCTAGATATTAATAACAGAAGAACTTTGGAAACAAAGTTCAAATACATGGAAATTAAATAACCTTGAATGAGGAAAAACTCAAGAAGGAAATTAAAAACTTTTTAAAAACAAAGAAATGAAGAAAGGCATACCAAAATCTATAGGAAGAGCAAAGGCAATACAAAGCTTACGGCAATTAAGGCCCATATCAAACAAATAGATCTCAAAAACCCATTACTGCTTCTCAAGGAATTATAAAACTAAGAATTAACCAAGTCCCAAGTTAGTAGATGAAAAAACAAAGATCAGAGGAGAAATAAGTTAAATGGAGACTTAACACACAGTGCCAAAGATCAATGCAATCATGTACCATGTTCATTGTTTTGTTGTGATTGACTCTACTCTGTTTTATTTTGTTTGGTTGTATGTTTTTCAAAAGAAAAAAAAAAGATTTTTTCATGTCTGATTCTCACTGATTAGTTCTACTAACACCAGCACCAGTATGGTATTTCACACACAGTAGGTGCTCACAAAAATATGTGGAGTACGTGAATTGATACGCATTAAATGTCAGAATGAGGCACTGGCCTTGGATTACCCAATTTTGAGGCATTCCACTCAATTGAAATTAAAGTAGATGATTCTTGAATATAAGAACAGATTTTTCAGATTACTATCGAGAGCATATAAAGAACTCAAAATATCAAACCTTCCAAATTTAAAGACCTAATCCAAAAATTGGCATTTGAAATGAAGAAATACAAACAGCAAATAAATATATGAAAAACGTTCAACATCACTGGTCATTTGAGAGATGTAAACCAAAACATTGAGATTCCATCTCGCCCTGGAAAAAATGGCTATTATCAAGAAATCAACCAATAACAAATGCTGGAGGGGATGTGGGGGAAAAGGTACCCTCTCCAGAGTTGGTAGCAATGTACACTGGTGCAACCACTGTGGAAATCAGTGTGAAGATTCCTCAAAAAACTAGGATTGGGGTCCCATTTGACTCAGTTATTCCCCTTCTGAATATTGTCCCAGAAGAATTAAAAACATTGTATCACAGTGTTATGCACACATGTTTGCAGCAGCACAATTTGTAATAGCTAGATCTTGGAAACAACCCAAATGTCCATCAACTGGGGAATGGATGAAAAAGATGTGATCTTTTTATAAAATGGAGTACTACTTGGCCACGAAGAAGGATAAAGTTGAGCCTTTTATAGGTAAATGGATGCAACTTGAGATCATACTCATAAGTGAAATAAATCAGACTCACATGTGTAAACATCGTATTGTGTCCTCAATGTAAGAAGCTGGAAGAGTAAATAAGATCCAAAATGTGCCTTGGATATTGTAAAATGAGAAAAAGCTTCAAAAGGAAAGAGAAACTGGGATGTAAGAAAGGAGAAAAGGAAGGGAAAAGCAATATATATATACACACACACATCTATATGTATATATATATATAGAGAGAGAGATATGTATATATATGTGTGTATATATATATACATATATGAGGGAGTTAACATAGTTATACCACCAATTTCTCTTAGTTCATTTTTGAAAAGAAAGGTTTGTGCTAATATTGTTTGGACAGTTAAATGCTAATATCTTGTACTCTGTGTAACTATTTTAAAGATAACAATACTCAATGTATTAACTACTGTTACTATCTTACCTTGTTTTGAAATTTTTTTCTCTTTAAAATAAAAAAAGAACAGTTTTCTCCATGAGAAGAGGGAAGCGTGGGTTTCAGGGCAGAAGGCAGTCGAAGTCAGTACTTTCAGCACAGATGGGCTCTGACTGATAACCCTAATAGGTATGCATCCATGAGCATTAAATAGTTCTTTTTGGAGATCTAGAAGTGTAGGTCAACCTACACGAGCTTCTGAATCTGTGATTTACCTTCATGCCAATCATTTCTCAGTGTCCAAATGGTTGTCAGAAATAGAGTCTGCATTTAATCATAGATCACCCTTGCAGAAATTTCAGCAGTTGGCTACAAATCTGTGTGTGTGTTAACTAGGGCCTATATCCTAGGGAAGCTCATTTGCATTAAGATAGTAATGGTCACTGCAAAATTTATATGGCTTGTTAAAAAGTTTTTCCATGTCAAAAGAAGTCTCCAACAGAGTGAAAAGAAAACCCACAAATTGGGAGAAGATCTTGGTCAACTGTCCTTCAGACAAAGGTCTTCTATCTAGAACATATAAAGAATTAAAAAATATCAGGCCTTCGAAATTCAAAGACCCAATCCAAAAATGGGCATCCGAGATGAATACACACTTCTCAGCTGAGCAAATACGAATGGCAAATAATACATGAAAAAATGTTCAGCATCATTGGTCATTAGAGAAATGCAAATTAAAACAACTCTGAGATTTCATATCACTCCAGAAAGAATGGCCAGGATCAAGAAAACCACCAACAACAAATGCTGGAGAGGCTGTGGGGAAAAAGAAACACTTCTCCACTGTTGGTGGGAGTGTAAACTGGAGCAGCCACTGTGGAAAGCAGTCTGGAGGTTCCTCAAAAAGCTAGGATTGGATGTCCCATTTGACCCGGCTATTCCACTCCTGTGCATATTCCCAGATGGAGTGAAATCATCATACCATAGTGATATATGTGCACCCATGTTTATAACAGCACAATTTGTAATAGCTAAATCTTGGAAACAACCCAAATGCCCATCAGTTGAGGAATGGATAAAAAAAGATGTGGTACTTTTATACAATGGAGTACTATTCAGCTATAAAGAAGGATCACATTGAGGCTTTTATAGGTAAATGGATGCAACTTGAGACCATACTCATAAGTGAAATAAATCAAACTCACATGTGTAAGCACCGGATTGTCTCCCTAGTGTAAGAAACTGAAAGACTCAATAAGGTACAAAATTCCCGATAAATATGGGGGGAAAGTTCTGAAGTCCAATAATGCTTTTAGTCTTTTTTTGATTGGTTTAAGTCTCTTTTCTACTGTTTGATTGCAATATGTGAGAATATAAGAACAGCTCTTTTGAAGAAAACAGGAGACATTAAGGTAGCCATTGTTGGTTTCTTGTTGTTTGATTTAATGGCCTGTAATGCTTTCACTCTTTTGTTTTATCTGGTTTTATATTATTTTGTTTTGTTTGAATTTATTGTCTGCGAATGTATGACCAACCATTTCGAAGAAAACAAGAGACACTAGGTAGCCATTGTTAACCCCGTTATTAGGTTTTTGAAAACCTGTATTGCTTTCAGTGTTCTGTTCTGAAATGCTATGTTGCGTTTGACTCTATTCTGTTTTGTTTTGTTTTGTTTTGTTTTGTTTTGTTCTGTTCTGTTCTCTTTAAAATAAAAAAAAATTATATGGTTTTTTAGCTGAATAATTTTCTGGGCATGCTAATTGAGTAAAATAATTCTCCTTTGTAGATAGTTAAAGGTTATAAATATCTGAGAAGCAACTTTCTGGAGACCAGCCTGCGATTACAGTATCCTTTGCTTACAGATTGTTAGATAACACAGTTTCTGTTTCAAATAACAAATTTACTAACAGATTTTTGGAACACAATACTTGTGTATACATTTCTCAATAACTTTCAGGGGCTCCATGTTGCTACTGAACTTCTAAACTTTACACCTGGTGTTGAAGTCCATCTCACCTTTCCAGACTTGACTGCTACAATCTCTCCAAATAACCCCAAAGTGAAATACACGCACTTAACCCACAATGATTTCCTGCAGTTAAGTATTTTCCAAGGCAGCTGTGGCATTACTGTTTGTTAATATCCTATTCTACCTTTGAGACCTGACTCTACCCTTTCTAGACCTCCTTCAATTAAATATGACTACTTCTTATAAAGATCAAAACCACTTACTCCTGTATTTTAAAAATGATGACAGTTGCATTTATTGAGCAATTCCTATATACTGATCTTTGTGTGATGCATTTTAATGACTATTGTTTAACATAATATTCTTGACAGATATGTATCAAGGAGTATCTGGGTCAGCAGTCAAATGAGACTGTAGGAGTTATGTGGTAATATAGATATAAATTTTGCTTATGGCTCTTCTGTGATTCTCTTTGTCTATCCAGTGGTGAAACACAGAAAAGGACAAGGTCTTAGAGCAGAGGTTGGCAAACTTTGACCTATGAGCCAAGTCTGGCCTGCTGCCTGGTGTTGTAAATAAAGTTTATTAGAGCACTCTTATCCCTTCATTTACATATTGTGTATGACTTCGTTTGTGTTATGGCAGAGTCCAATCGTTGTAACAAAAACTGTACACCCTACAAATTTTAAATTATTTACTGTACAGCCCATTACAGAGAATTTGTCAACTGTTTGAGTGTGAAGGTGGTGGAAACACAGGAAGGAAGGATCTCAAGTCTCTCACTGTGGAGGAGAATGCCTCATCACGACCCCACCCCCGCTGTCCCATCCCAACAATCTGAAATGAATTAATAGAAGAAACACATTTTTATTCTGTTAATACACCAAATCTTTCTGTTTTTTCTCTAATAGCTAGCCTTATCTCATTGATACAAGAGTAATGTAAATGTGCTATCTAGGTCAGCAATCAAATGATTCATTTTTCCAGATCCAGGAATATGTGAAAGTTGTTGTTGGGTTCTCCTCTTTGTTTCTGATGCCTTTTTAAGTTGCAGATGAGGCTCTAAGATATTTTAAACTCAAGTTAGGAATATGTTCCATAAAACAACTTTTATGAAGTGACCGAGTTGCTAGTGATTTAACCAAGTAAATATATACTGTAGGGGAAAAGATCCTGATAATCATCGAGGCATGCACTTGTTTGGGACTCAAGTAGAAAGGATAAATTGAGAAAATCTGTGAAACTCTTCTTTATGCCAGGACCTTCCAAAGTTAAGGGAACTGAAACTGAAAAGTAGTCATTTTATCATAGCATCTCTTAGAACAGATTGTGAAATCCTTTAGTCCCTTCAATGAGACACACTAGAAATATAAAGATGAACTTTCCCATGATCTCTGGCATACTAGAAATGTGTTAATGGAGTTTGAATTAAGTTAAGAACCATTTCTAGTTTTTCTTTAGACTGTATATTCCTTGAAAGGAGAAATGCATAATCAGTAATCTCCACATTCTCCAATGGTGGTCATTGAGTTTCCTGGCCCACTGCCTTTCAGAGGGATTGTGGAATGAAGATGTTTATCCTCTTGCTAGTTGTCATTTCTTTGCTTTAATAGGACATCATGATCTTGGAACCATAAAAGCAGTTATAGATTAACTGATTCTATCTTTTCAGTTGCATGGAACCATCAAAGTTCAAGTTGGACAACTATTGCTAAGATTATTTATGAGGGCTCTGTACTAATATTGTCCAGGCAAAATACAAATGTAGGTGGGTGCTGCCAACAGTGCATCTTTTCAGAAGCTCTCCCATCCATTTGGGCTAGGGGCTGCAAATTGGCACCCATGCTTCTCCTACAAACATGATTTTTTTAAAAAATTAAAATTTTATACAGTGATTACATTCATCATGGAGAGTTGGTACATGTACATATCTTTTTTCTTTTTACTTCCTCTTCCTTTAAAGACACATTTTGTGTGATCCAAATAGT
>RJWT010026261.1:0-15888 GCA_004365215.1 Cuniculus paca | reverse complement strand
AAAAAAATGCTCATTTTACTTATATAATGATTTTTAATGTATGCTTAACACTATAGAACTAAGTATTAAATTTTAGTGTGCATCAAAGATAAATCTCAAAATTTATTAAATTTTTTAAGATCTATAGATACAGCAAAGTTTAAACTGCTCAATTGGTTTCTCAGATATCTGCAAATTGACATTTCTCCTGCCATAATTTTTTTACAACACATTTTTATTTGAAAAGTGTACCTTTCTCAACTTGCTTTGTCTAATCAAATAAGCATAGATCTCAGGTAGGTGCTTCATTATAACATTATGAAAAACACGGTTTTTTTATATTCTGGAAGATCATTTTACATCAATTTGAGCAAAATGAAGATGGTTTGTGTTTTTAACATATATAGTGAAATAAACAGTCCTTCAGTAATTTAAAATATATCAAACATAAAAATACTCATGGATGTTACCTTTTTTTCATTTCAGATATTCTTCAGTGTTGAAATATGTTGAAATATGAACAATAAGAAAGTTATGTTTGTCAATATTTGTACAAAGTATTTACTAGTCAGCTTTTAGCTGCTGCAACAAAATAACAGAGGCAATTTACTTGTAAAAGATTTATTTAGCTCACAGTTCTACTTCAAAATTAAGCGGCCTGATAGCTTTGGGGCTCTGGCAAAGGTAGGACACCATGGCAGGAATATGTGACAGAGCAAACAGCTTGCATCGCAAGCCAGAAAACAGACTAATATGTTATATCAGGATCTCACAACTCCCTTTGAGAGTAGCTGCTTATTGACCTCCTCTAAGGGGCACCTTCTAAACATTGCAGCAATTCCACTAATACCTCTCTGAGTTAAGCCTTTTAACATAAACTTAGGATATACTCCTCCCCATAATAGTACTATACAGCCCCAAGTTTGAACCCTAATTTAAACTGTGGACTTCAGCTAATAATAGTTTATCATATTAGTCTATGAATTGTAACATAATATTCTGAGAAATTAATAATTGTCTGTGTTTGAGGGCATATGTGAAAATTCTGTTGTTTTTGCTCAATTACCTACAAATCTAAAACCACTCTAAAAAAGTAAAATTAGCATAAAAATGCAATATTGTATCTTAAGAAAATATGTCCTGAGTCTTATTTTCATCATATATCTCTGCACAGTATTTTTATGAACCAGACTGTCACCTTTGTCTTTGGCATAATTTTTCTGATAAAGAGGAAAGTGAAAATATACAAGAATTTTTTAAAAAGTTTATTTAATTCCTTGATGATCTCTCTGGATTTTTTTCATATGAAAGTTTAGATAACTATACCACTAATCTCTGTTACTTCATCGAAAAGAACAATTTGCACTTTCATTGTTTGATTGATCATTTTTCATGCCTATGTCTTGTAATCTGAACAACTACTTTGAAGATAACAATACGCAATATATTAACCAATGTCAATCTCCTATCATTTTGTTTTGAAATTTTGTATCATCTTTTTTTGCTTTAAAATTTAAAAAAAGTTATCCTACATGTTAATTAGCTTGATTTAATTAGTTTACAATGCACAATTATATTAAAAACATACAAGTGATGTTTAATATAATACATACATACATCACTTGTATGTTTTTAATATAATTAAATATAATATAATTAAAAAAATATAATATAACATATATTTAATATAATTAAAAATTATATATTTTATATAATTAAATATAATATAATTAAATAAATATAATATAATTAAATAAATATAATATAATATAATACATTTTTAATATAATTAAAAATAATTATTTTTATTTGTGAATTCCACCTTATAAAAGTAGGGAAGAATAAGTAAAATATGCAACTGATCTAGAAAAAAGTTATATTTTGATTGCAATTTAAAAATATTTTGAAAAATTAGTAAGATATGTTGATGAATGGATAAACAAATTGTGAAATTTACGAACACTGAAGTGGAGTACTACTCTGCCATAAAAAGATATAGCTGAGTCATTTGTAGGGAAATGGATGTACCTTGAAACCATAGCGTTAAGTGAAAAAATCAGAAATATGAGACAAAATTTCTCATGGTTTCTGTTGTATGAGAAACTTAAACTGTAAATAAAGAGCAAAATAAAATATAGTTCATAGGAATTAGAGAGATAAACTTTCTCAGATGGGAAGGGAATCAAGAGATGAAGTTAGAGGAAGGGAAGGCAGGGAATGAAAAAAGAAATTGGAATGTGTTACATACATATATCAACTCCACACAAGGAATGTAAACATTATGTACTGCAAATATGTACTAATAAAACATAGGGTCTCACTACGTAAAGCTTTAGATGGAAATGGATTTCACCATCTATAAATAAAAAATATTATTAGAGGTCCACCACAAATAAGAAAGACATTCTTAATAAAAAAATCTATTTTAATTTTAAATAACCAAATGCATATACATATATATACACACATACATATATATATATATATATATATATATATATATATATATACATACACGTAAACGTCATTGACAAAAATTGGTGATGCTTTTTAAAAGAATGAATTGGATCAATGCAGTGAGTAAAAGTGTAATGTCAGAACAATCAGCAGCAGTGTCATCATGTGCATCGACTGTGATGAGTTTTGCTACATCCTCTCATGATGGTGCTCCATGGATGTCTGCCTCTGCAGTCCAGTTAGGTGTATGCTGGTCTGCTTATTTTTTAATATCTGAAGTGTTCTGATGTAGCACACATTTTTCCCTGGAAGAAATGTAGTAGATGCATTATATTTTTTGCCCATTTCTCTTCTGATTTTAAATTGCTTTATCTATGAAATGCAGTGACTTTGTAATGTTTCAGCTCTTCTGGGTTGCTATACTGAAACTGGTCCTTTAAGCTAGGGATATGATTTGATAATCAAAATTATGTAAACAGGTTTGAAGAAATATAGATTCTGTGCCTTAGCCAAGATGCATCAACAATTCATAACAGTGTGTTTTAGAAACCTTCATTTTAATACATATAGAAGATTATAATCAGAAACCACTGCTTGAAAGGATTGGGGTATTTGTAGGGGGGAGTGTTACTAATTTAAAATTTAGGCAAGTGTTCCTTCTTTACAATAACTTCTTGACTTTTAGTACAAGTATCTATGGGGAAAATAACTTCTTTCATAATTTCCTGATCTAGGCTTTGCCCATTTAGTGTGGACTTAATTGCCACAATTATGATTACTGTAACTTCTTCAAATATGCCTAATAGTGACTGAAAGAATCACCCCTATATCAGGTTTTTCAAACCTAAAGCAAGCTGCAACAGTTTGATTTGAACAATTTCAGAGATACTCAACTTAGATTAACCCATCCTCTCAAAATCCTTATTAGTAATGAAATTATTTTCATTTATTTTATTCATTAATACTGGCATATTTTTAGACAACTTACGATTTTTCTTCTCTAATAAATCCTCTTTACTCATAATTATTTTCTCTAATTTGGATTGATAATAACTAATAACAATAATCAAACATAAAAGAACAAAGCAATCTCAACAAGTTCAAGGAAAGAGACATAAATACATCACTCCATTTTTTTTTTTTTTGAGGCACCAGGGATTGAACTCACAACCTTGCACTTGCCAAGCAGGCACTTAGACCGCTGAGCTAGATCCCCAAGATCCCCAGCTCTGGCGTTTTTGAGACAGGGTCTCACTATGCCGTTCAGGCTGGACTTGAGCTCACTTTGTAGCCCAGGCTGGTCTCGAACTCACAATGATCCACCTGTCTCAGCCTCCTGAGTGCTGGGATTACAGGCGTGAGCCACCACCCCCGGCTCATCGCTCCATTTTTATATTTAAAAAGTTTTGTATGCTGTCAAGCCAACCAGTTGAATTTTGGCTATTTGGCAATTTAATATGAAAATAAAGTTGAAAATATATTAATCTCAGGTACTGACTTATCAAACTGTTATAAAGTTTTAATAGACTAAATAGTCATTGTGTCGAAGCAGTCAAAACTATCTACTTACACAGTTTCTTTTTGTTTCATTTTGTTTTTGAGATAGTGTCTTGCTAGTTAGTTCATCTTGGCTTGGAATCTGGAGAGCCTTGTGTCTCAGCCTCCCCAGTGCTGGGTTTACCAACACTTACCTTGGCACCCAGGTTTTCTTCCTAGTTTTTAAGCAACAAGGATTTAACTGTCATTAACATATATGAAATTAATTCTATACATTTAACAACCCATCTGATGAATACATTCGTTTTTTCTTGGTCTTAAAATACTTCTGCGTTGGTAATGAAAAGTCAGAGGCTAACGCTAACTTCCAGGTTTATGAGGAATACTCAATAATAAACAGAAACTGAACACTGAAGTAGAAAAAAATAGAAAGAAAGAAAAAGCAAAAGCAAATGAAGCAACAGAATATGTAATGGTCCACAAAACCCATAGGTGCAATGCATAATGACCATGGTGTCGGCAGGTCCAAATTCTCTTTTCTGTTGAATAAAAAAAAGCCAGTCACATACTGTTCCCAAAGCAATCCCAAGCAGTGTACATGGAGCAATGGCTGTAAAATAGAGTCCCGACAGACTTATTCAAACATGCAAATTAACAGCACTGAAAAGCAATGTACAGTAATCGGGTCCCATTTAGTATTGTAACATCAGCTGGGACACAATAGCGGTCTGTGTATCCTGTAGACTGTTTGTATTGGTAATAGCCACCACATGAGCAATTAAGCACTTTAAACAAGTCAACCATTGATGCTGTCCTACAAGTTAGAAGTGAAAAGCAAAGCTGGAACAAAGAGCAATAACAAAGTGCCATTAGCTTTGATAACGTGTACACCCAAAAGCATATGTTTCCCCAAACGAGAGGATTGTAGCTCACCTGAATTTAGAATATTTTATTTGTTATCATTTTACCTATTTAAATAAGTCAGACCATCAATGTACTTTGTGTAACTAAAATTAGCAATAGCAGTTATCATTTTGTCATTTACTTTCTAAATATTTAAATAAATCTTTAATAACCAATTAAAAATAGCCTTGTAGTTACTGTTTCAGGTTTACTCAATTTCTTGTAACTTCATAGCAAAATTCTTAAGATTTGTAAGATGATGTTTCCTAGTGCTTCATATCAAAAAGTGACAAAGCCAGTGTTTTGGACATCTCTGCTTCTCATTGTAATCATACACTTGAGATTTGGAGAATCAAACTTAATTTGTTTCAACTTCTGGCATATCTAACTGGGAGAGATCAGTCGAGATATTTTTATCCAATTTCCAGATACTACAAAGATCATATTTAAAGTGTCTGTGGTGGTCATGTGCTTCTTTCAAGAGAGAAAATTGTGCAACCAAATTTTCTAATTTATCCCTGATGCTAAATTTATGTACTCTTGATTGCAATGGAGCTAAATGAAAAACAATTGCTTCACTATTTGAAAATAGTTTTTCTATCTTCAGTTTTCACTTCTTGAGGCTAAAAACTTAAATCACTTTAGTTTTTCTACATAAGCCTATTTTTGAAGTGATTCATCATTTTTGTATCTATCCTCTGAACTCTTTCTAATTTATGCATATCTTGGAGTAGCACTGATAGTTTAGCAAGGCCTTTGCCTCACAGTGATCCATCCAGGTCACTGTGCTCCCTGTTATCTCTAATTTTTTCTAATTTTTTATGTACAAGCTGCATGACGAGGGAGCTTCTGAGGACTTGGATGAGGTGGAGGGGCAGAGGGGTTACTGACCCACCTGGATGGGAGGCTGGGACAAAAGTGTGCACCAGTGCAAACTCCTAAGGCTTCACCCTGATACAGAGATGTATGAGACTTTCATACAGACACTTCTGAGTTACCCCCATGAGAGTAAAACTTTAACTAACTGTATGGATCTTCAACTTAAAGAATATAGTGACCCAGAAACTTCACAGATGTCAACCTTTACAAAAATTACTTACTGTATCCTTAACCTCAGTCTTAAACATTCAGCCACCTGCTAAGTAGCAAGAAATTTAGCTTTGAAATTTTTACTTGTGATTTATAACAGTTGGTGACTTTTTAGGTATCTTTCTACAGAAGTAAGGGGATGCTTATGAATTTTAGTCCTTCTAAAGCCTCACCAGCTGTTTGATGTGTCAGGCTAAAAGCAACGGAAGTAATTTTCACGTTATTTTACTCAACTGCCTTGAACTTCAAGATCCACTATTTTTTCCCCATCAACATATAGTGTAAAGCAGTTGAGCAAATGGTGTTCAAACAAGAGTCTACTTTTTATCTGCCTATAGATAGCTTGGTATTATATCACTTTAGGCTGAAAAGGAAATTAGATGTAAGGTATCAA
This sequence comes from Cuniculus paca, assembly GCA_004365215.1. Taxonomy (NCBI): domain Eukaryota; kingdom Metazoa; phylum Chordata; class Mammalia; order Rodentia; family Cuniculidae; genus Cuniculus; species Cuniculus paca. The sequence goes on along the minus strand of RJWT010026261.1, from coordinate 9,569 downwards.
AACAGATGATTTGGGTAAGAAATATTGGAGGGTATTATTAAAATTATGTGGAGAAGTGATGCAGCAGGATTCCAATGAGGAAGAAAACAAAACAGCAGGCAAGAGGCAATCTGTGCCTAATTAAGTCTTGAGAATTGGAGGAAACACACATATAGAATACGCAATTAAGGAAACGAGAACATAGTGCAGCAATAGGGAAACTAAGTAGATTGAAATGTTAGAATGAGTAAAAATCAGACTGACCACTATTGCTTGACCTCTCAGGAATATTCTGCCACTAACTGACAATATAAAGAAACAATACATAACTAATCAAGGGCATTTTGCCCTTGGCAGTGGGCTCAGCTGAAACATTTTCAAACGTTGTATTTCAGCACGTCTCTTAGTCATTCTTTCCCTGCCCAGACACAAAAACTGACACCCAGAATTTAAAGGAGGAGAGATTTTTTCAGCTCACAGTTTCAGAAGTTTCAGTGCACGACTGTCAGGCTTAAATGCAGAAACGACATGGCAGAATAGCCTGCTGCAGAGGAAAGCACTCGTGTAAGGGTGGCAGGACAGCAGAGAGAGAAGGAAGGGGTTACGGAGGGAGAGTTACGTTTTTGGGACAGACACCCAGTGTCTAACCTGGTCCTTTCTTTTAACAAGGTTAGCTGTGAACTTGTCTGTAGTATAAACCACTGTGAGTATAGTGCTCCCATAATGTAGTCACCTCTGACACACGAAACTTCTGAAAGATATCCCAGATCTAAACCATAACGCCAAGAGGAGTTGCCCTTTCTTTAGGGACAAGAAGTATTCCTTCCGATGCATGAGCGATGCGGAGGGTATGGAGCAACCAGCTCTCCACAGTGAACTTACGACTGTTCTTCATGATGATTTGAGTGAAACTGCAGGCAGTTAGTTACTAATGCATAAACAGCAGTGTATCTGGAGAAAGGCTCAGAATTCTCTTTTAAATTATTAGAAGTGTTCAACATTTAATCTTTTATTTTGAGCCTATATTTCAATAATAGTATCATACCAGTGTAGAATATGATGAACACAAATAGAAAACAAAGGAAATAGATTTATACATAAAGAAACAAAATGATCCAGTAGCAAAGAATTGGATAGGGTCAGAGATACTGCCCATAACTGGGAAATAAGAATCAAAATAATCGTGCAGTAGCAACTCTAAACGCTTTGCTCAGTATTACATTTAAACTTGCTATTCCACTTGACTCATTTTAAAAGATAATTAAATTAGATTCTAAACAATTGATCTAAACATTTTTTGGTGAAAGTAACTGCACATTTCTCTCTTTTGTTTCCAATTATTTTTAACACATAATTTTATTTTGTACATTATATCTAATTTCATTCTAAAACATAAAAATCTAATCATACCTGTATCTTTCTACTAATAGAAAGGAAAAACTTTCAAATTAAACGTTTTTCTTTTATACCTTCTTAATCAACATAGGACATTTTAATTAGAATAGATAGCAACATGATTTTTATAGTGAAAGTAATGCTAAAAGCTCTGATCTCTGTTAGTCCACAAAGATTACTGGGCAGCATGATAGCTCTTTAAAAACTGAGATGATTTGAGAAAATTGTAACAAAATTTCAATGCAATATGTTCCATTTTCATTCTATATTAAAAATATTATAATTTGAATAACTAAACACTTGAGATATCTATGTATTTTATTCATGATGACCCCTATGCTTTTTGTAGACTATTTATCTTGCTCCTGTTCTTGAGCCATTTAAACATATGACAATGATAAGTCATTTGAATTCTTGAAGAATTATTTAATTTTGACTTTGCTCTTCAAGGAAGATTCTGAATTACATATAAGACTGCAATTTTCTTTTCTTCTTTCTTTTCTTTAGTAATTGTTCTGAGACCTAAGCAAAATAGTATTCTGCAACACAGAAATATCTTTTCTCTTTAAAAAGAGTAAAGGGGTTCCTCTGAAGCTCTGATCCTGAAGGATTAGTATTCATTCCATATGAGATTCTTCCAAACTTAGTGGTAGAGTTTCCATATAAGTCAGTGCAAAATAGCTTTCACAATTTCATAAAAACTACCAGAGAAAGTAGTTATTTTGAACACGTGAAATAATTTCTCCTGATAGTATTCATATGTCAAATCACGCATTAGATGTTCATTTTCACAAATAGTATGTTTATCAGAATTTTCAAGAAAGGTTGAGACTGTAGAATGAATGTACAGAATTGCATGAGCACTTCACAGATTTGCTGAGTTCACATCTGTGTACTCATAATCTCATTTTCCCCACTTACAACACAAACTTGCTGCATTTGTCTCATGGTTCCTCTGTTGATACATTTGCACATTAAGTTACATCCGATTGAAACACTTCTTTTTTATTTTAAAGAGAATAGAACAAAACAAAACAAAACAGAACAAAACAAAGCAAAAGAAAACAGAATAGAGTCAAACATAATATAGCATTTCAAAACAACACTGCAAGCTATACAGGTTTTCAAAACATAACAACAGGAGATTAACAATGGTTACCCTAGTGTCTCTTGCTTTCTTCAAAATGGTTGTTCACACATTTACAGACAATAAACTCAAACAAAACAAAGTAATATAAAACCAGATAAAACAAAAGAGCATTACAGGCCTTCAAGTCAGCCAACAAGAAACCAGCAAAGGCTACCATAGTGTCTCATTTTTTCAAAAGAGCTGTTCCTATCTTCTCACATATTGCTTTCAAATAGTAGGAAAGGGACTTAAACCAATCAAATCAAAGCATAAAAGCACCATTGGATTTCAGAACCATTTCTCCATATTTATCAGAAATTTTGTATCCTATTGAGTCTTTCAGTTTCTTACACTAGGGAGACAATGCGGTGTTTACACATGTGGGTTTGGTTTATTTCACTTATGAGTATGGTCTCAAGTCACATCCATGTACCTATAAAAGCCTCAAGGTGATCATTTTTTATACCTGAATCGTACTCCATTGTGCAAAAGTACTACATCTTCTTTATCCATTCCTCAATTGATGGGCATTTGGGTTGTTTCCAAGATTTGGCTATTACAAATTGTGCTGCTATAAACATGGGTGCACATATATCACTGTGGTAAGATGATTTCACTTCTTCTGGGAATATGCCCAGAAGTGGAATTGCTGGGTCAAATGGGACTTCCAGTCCTAGCTTTTTGAGAAACCTCCAGACTTACCTCCACAGTGGTTGCACCAGTCTGCATTCCCACCAACAGTGGAGAAGGGTTCCTTTTGCCCCACAGCCTCTCCAGCATTTATTGTTGGTGGTTTTCTTGATCCTGGCCATTCTTTCTGGAGTGAGATGAAATCTCAGAGTTCTTTTAATTTGCATTTCTCTAATGACCAATGATACTGAACATTTTTTCATGTATTTATTTGCTATTCGTATTTGTTCAGCTGAGAAGTGTGTTTTCATCTCAGATGCCCATTTCTGGATTGGGCCTCTTTGAATTTCGAGGGCCTGATTTTTTTAATTCTTTATATGTTCTAGATAGAAGACCTTTGTCTGAAGGGCAGTTGACTAAAATTTTTTCCCAATTTGTGGGTTTTCTTCCAAATACCATTAGCATACCTCACAGATCTAGAGAAATCATTCTTAAAATTCATCTGGAACCACAAAAGACCTAGAATAGCAAAGGCACTTGTGGGCAACAAGGGCAGGACAGGAGGCATCACAATCCCAGACTTGAAATTATACTACAAAGCTACTGTAATCAAATCAGCATGGTACTGGAATCAAAACAGACCTGAGGATCAATGGAATAGATTAGAAGATATAACCCCAAGTACAAACACACTCAGCCACCTTATCTTTGACAAAGGGGCAAAACATGTTCACTGGAAGAAAGATAGCCTCTTTAATAAATGGTGCTGGAAAAACTGGCTTTTCATGTGCTGAAAACTAAAATTAGACCCAAGCCTATCACCATACACTAAACTAAAGTCAAAATGGATCAAAGATCTAAACATTAAAACAGAAATACTAAATCTGCTGGAAAGCAAATTAGGTAGAAATCTTGAAAACATAGGGGTAGGTGGAGAATTCATGAACAAAAGTCAAACTGCAAGGGAAACACTTCCCAGAATCAACAATTGGGATCTTGTCTTGTTAAAAAGTTTTTGCATGTCAAAAGAAATCTCCAACAGAGTGAAACACATTTTTTTTGCCCTCTTTTATTCAGGAGATATGCATTTAAAGTGGCCAGAACTTGTTATAAGACTTCAGCAATGCATAATACATTCTGTTATCTTCAAAATAGCTGCTGATATCATCAGACACAGTAACTCAAACAGAACAAGACAAAATAAAACTAAACCTAACAAAATTATGAAAACAATACAGGAATTCAAAACAAGATAATAGGAAATAAACAACGATTACAACCTTACCTTTTTTTGATGTTTCTTGTTTTGTTTTGTTTGATTTTATTATGCCTAATGGTATGAACACCTATTTTGAAGAAAACAAGAGATGATGGTAGCCATTGTTGATTTCTTATTATCTTGCTTTGAAGTACTGTATTGCTTTCATTGTTCTGTTCTGATTAGCTTTATTCTTTTTTGTTTTACTCACTTTAAAATAAATTTAAAAAATAAAAAAATCAAGTAAAATGGCCAGAACTTTCATCTCCTCTCATGATCTTTCAGAGAATCCTAGGTCTTTGCAATCTTATAACAGTATCCTGTATAAAATACAATCAGTAATTTTAACAATTTATTCCAGGCAGGCACTTAGGCCACTGAGTCAAATCCCTAGCCCTAACAATTTATTCTGTCTTAATTCAAGTTAACACTCCTGAAGGTGAAGGGTCATGTAATATTTGCCCTTGCATCAATAGGAAGTAGCACATTGGTTTATTGTTCCCCACAGTGAATGCAATCATTACATGCTATGAATATATAAAAATAAAAAATGAATAATTGAAATTAACTTTTCTAAAGGCTTGAATGAGAAATAAGTTGAAAGTGTATTCTCACAAGAAAAAATATATTCTAACTAATATATATGCTCATTTATTTATATTGAGGATATCTGTTTGGAATCTTCTTGCTAATTTGCTAGTAAGGACTAGCAAACTGTAACCCTAACCCTAAACCTAACCCTAATCCTAATCCCAACCCTAGCCCTGTAAACCCCTAACCCTAGCCCTAACTAATGCTGAAAATCTGTTGTCCTTATCAACCATTGCCTGCATTTTACCACATGCCTGCACCATATGGGATTAAAAGACACCCACACATACGGTAAGGGAACCACAAGAGGGGAGGAAGCAGAAAAAGAGAAAATAAAACCAATTAAAATGTATTACGTATATGTACCAACTCTCCATGATGAATGTAGTCATTATATACTGTAATCATCTACTAATAAAATTTTTGTAGTAAAAAATATAAACTTTTGAACAAAGTTGAAAAATCTTTGAGAATATGTAACACAATATGGAAGTGTCAAATTCAGACAGGTGCATGGGTAAGAAGTCAATAAATGCATATTCATTTTAAATTCTAATTAAAATAGGACAATAAGAATATAATATTAAACTAAAATAGAAATCATATAAATATAATTAAGGATGTTGATTACTGAACAATACATTGAGGTAAATCTACTGTATCAGTTAGGATTCACTCAATGAACAGATATAGTATAAGCAGACTTGAAATGGCTGTCTTCAGAGTCAGGGGTGGAAGAATGCCAAAGGGCTGTCCACATACTGGAGATTCAAAGAATCCAGTCAAAAGTCAGATCCCTGGGGCTCACTGCAGAATCCTGTGCAAGTCTGCATCAGAAAGCCACGATGTCTGTGTTGGAATGCTGAAGCATCCAAGTTGAAAGCCTGAATAAATTTCCAAAGGTGATGATGAAGTTTGAAGTTCTTCTGAAGAAGCAAAAAAGTAGTTTCCTTCTTCGTTCTCTTTTTATCTATCCAAGCTACAAGCCTGTGGGTTGGTACGTCCCACATCCAGGTTGAGTCTTCCCTCTTGAGTAAGTCAACCATGAAAACGTACTCAGAACAGTGATAAACTAATCTGCTACATGTTTCTTATTCAATTTCATACTACAAGTAGCAATCACAACTAGACTTAAAGTATTTCCAAAAATATATGTTAAGCCTAATCACTAGTGTGATAGTATTAAGAGAAGGAGGTACTTAAGAGGTGATTAAGTTCAATAACAGAGCCTTCATGAAGGTATTTAGGCATCATATAAAAGGATGTGAGACTCTGTGTTCATACTCTTTAGCTTTTTTGCCACATTAAGACACAACATGTGTCCTATTTTTCTTTGCCCTTTTGTACCTCCAACAATGGGAAGACATAATATTCCTCCCCTGTCAAAATATGCAATGACAAGGTGCCATCATGGAAGCAAAAAATATATTTTGAAAGACTAACTCCACAACTGTCTTGACAATGGGTTTCTCAGCCTTCAGAAACATGATAAATAAATTAATTTTATTTTTTATAAATTTCCTACTTTTTTGTATTTTATTATATTGACACAAACAGACTGCTATAAAAGAATCTTCTTTCTTTTGTCTTTTTTGAGACAAGGTCTCACTATGCAGTTCAGGCTGGCCTTGAACTCACTTTGTAGCCCTGGCTAGCCTCGAACATGCAGCAATCCTCCTGTCTCAGCCTCCAGAGTGCTGAGATTATAGGCATACACCACCATGCTTAGCTAATATATTCTTAACTATAATCGTAATAAAGTTATGAATGTTGGGAAAGAAAAGTAACTATAATGTCAAACTGACAAGCTATTCCATTTATGTGAAATAATGAAATACATGCACTGGACATCTGAAGTATAGATAAAGGTAAATTAATAAAAATAGATACATAAATGTGATCTTTGAGGTTTTCAAAAGACAGCAATCATAGACACACAATGTCTCTAGTGAAGATACCTACAAATGCAACTTACTTCTATAAACTTTACCAAAAATGTAGTTATGTTTGTTTTTGTGGCTTTCTGTATGTAAGTGACATGAAATTTTCCTATTTATCTATTTAGTTGTTTTTGTTTTCTCCTAGTTTACCATCTTCTGTCTTCTACCTTATCTATCATCTTATTTTATGAAAAAGCTGTAGTGTGACCATTTGCACCTTTTTTCTACATGCTTATGAAGTTCACACAAACAAGTAAGCATACATCCTTATAAATAAACTGCAGTTTATGTTTTAATTATTTGCTGAATATATGTTCATGACTAATGCCTATGTCTTACACAGATTGTGTAACAAATAATTAAGATAAACAAGTTAGGCAAATTAAAAAGGAAATAGTTTATATTGAACTGCAGTTTAGAATTACGGTTGGCTAGCCCTGTTACTTTAGGGCCTGTGGTAAGGATAGATAGTAGAGCAAACTCCTCTCTTCATAGACAGGAAGAGAAAGAGGAACAGATGAATTCAGCAATCCTTTTTCAAGTACATATTTTATACACATTGATAAGTACATATAGTTATATATTTAATATTTTCCTTAATAAATGCTTTCGTTAAAATTGCTGATATAAAATACATACGTTTTACTATCTTGTTTTTCTAAGGCCAAAAGTTTTAGGAAAAGTATTGTATCTATAGTATATTCACAACATATTCCTGTTAATGTCACTATAATATGCTATAGTATATACGTATACTTTGATTATTGTAACACTTCTCCTAAAGATGGGAGTCACTCAATTTTTTGGCTTTTTTTTGTAATTAGCAATAATACTATAGTAAATAGTTTTGTGTACATGTCTTAGTCTTTGATATTTTTATTCTGAGTAATAAAACGTTCTTAACAATTAGAGTGATGTAAACAATAACAAGAGCAATACACACTGACCAAAACGACTACACTTGTGTGAACCAATGACATGAATGTGATTTGCATGAATAGGCTTTCTGTGACAAAGGATAGGAACATTTATAATTTTGGAAATGTTTCCCAAGTTTATTTCCCCAAAAAGTCTACAATTACACATATTTCTCTAAAGAATCAAAGATAGTTCTCATTTCTTAATATTTCAATTCTCAATGAGTGATACCAGTTTTAACTATTTTGTATCAGACAATTCAGTGGCACTGTGTGGTTAGTATGATTTGCAGTCTCACTACTAATGAGTTTGAGAATTATTCTACCTTTCTCTCACTCTCCCTTGTGCTATATTTTCATCTCTCCTTTCACTCTCCTTCCTTTTCTCTCCTCCCTTTTTTGACAACCAAGATTTACACTCCCAGGAATAAATTGTTCATATACACTGATCAGTGTAATGCATTGTAATTTATCTAGTTCCCACCAATTCATAAATCTTTTGAAGAACACTGCTATTAATCATCACCTTCAATTGCCTTTTCCAAATCTAATGAAATTTTTTTTATCATTGGTATCCCTTAAGTACATGTATTTAAATGATTCATAGTTGTTTCTTTCTAAAATTTCATTCTAAATTTTTGGTTTCCTTACTTGATTGAGAATTTCTTTATACCTCTTGAATTCATATATTCTTCTAAAATTAATTTAATACTTTTTGAGTTTGTTTTCAATATATAACCTATTTTCAATTTAATTTTATACCTTATGTGAGATGGCTATGTAATTTTTTCTTTCATAGTGATATTGCCATCACTAGTTGTTGAATAAATCATGATTTCTTTCTCATTAAACTGAAATATTGCTTCTATTTTTCCTCAGTTCCAATATTTCATATATCTACATATGAGCTCTAGTTCACTAATATGTATATTTATTCATAATCAATAACCAAATTTATATGATAACAGTGTGTCTTAGTTAATTTTCTCTTTGCTGTGACAAAATACCCAAAACCTGCAAGTTAAAGGAAGAAAAGTTAATTAAGTTCGTAGTTACAGAGGTTTCAGTCCATAATTAGCTTATAAGACAGGGTGGCATGGTAGACAGTCATTACAGAGGAGAAACAGTTCATGACAGGCAGAAGGCAGTAAAGCAGAAATGGACGACCACTGTTCTTTATATCCCTTATATTTTATTCAAGCCACTTCAGGCAGATAACACTCATACACTTTATCCTAGTGTCCCTCAGTCTAGCACTGCACCATGAATGAACTCCAGTGTCACATGCTGTAGATTCACCCATCTCTGGAAAAGCACCTGTGACCACAGATGGCTTCGGAGGGACATCTAGACACAAGCCATAGCACAGTGATTCTATATCTTTGTCATATATAGAAAGCAATCATCCATTCTTCTTTTTATTATATCTATTGAAACTGTCAAAAGTTTAAATATTTCTTAAGCATAAAAATACTTCTATCATATTTAAATATCAGTTCCAAATATATAAGGATTCCTTTCCTTGTGTTAATATCTTATTTTAATCCTAAACAGTTATGTTAAGTACTTATTACATTATCCTTATATATTTTATACCTTTCTTGTTTCTGTGAGTGGATTATCATAAAAAACTAGTTTTCACAAATTGGCTTGCATCTTCGTACCATTCAATACATTCTATTGTTGAATGTAGTAATTTCTAGTGATGTCTTTTGAGATTTTTCAATATA
>RJWT010026260.1:0-15890 GCA_004365215.1 Cuniculus paca | reverse complement strand
TGGCAGAGCACTTCCCTGGGTTTAACTCCCAGTACTGCAGAGAGAAAAAAAGAAAGCAAGGCAGGCAGGCAGGCAGGCAGGAAGAGAGTTCAGTCAGAACTATAAGCAACTCCAAAACTGATTAATTAGATATATCACAAGCAGCAGGGCAGTCTTGCACAGAACATTATATAACCCTAAAAACGAGCCAAAAAGGATAACGATATAAAACAACCTGATGAATCTTAAAAGGAAACTGTCAAATGAAAAAAATGAAACCTCGGAAGAATATGTGTGGCACAAAAGGTCAAAATGAGGAAAGTCCAACTGTATTGTCTAAGGTGATAACTATAAGCAAAAGCAAGGACTCGCCTACCACGAAGGCAGCCACTTGAGTACTGCGAGGGGCAGGTTTGTGAGCGAAGGGACACAGGAAGTGCTTCAGTAGTGTTTGGTTGTGAGTTTTTGTTTTTATTTAATCACCAGTTCCTTTATTTAAATTGTATTCTTCTTTTTGTATTGTAAAGACAGAGTCTTGTTAAATTGCACAGGCTGTTTGGACTTGCAATCCTCTCTTAGCCTCCCTGAGTGCTGGGATTACAGGTGTACGCCACCATATCCAGGTAAGTTGTACCTTTATGCCTTAACTGTATTTCATAACTTAAACTATCTTAAAGCAAATCCAAATGGAAAACAAGTACAAAACTGTTTTCAGTGTGACTTCAATTATGTAGAGTTCTACATGCATGGGGAAAATGATCAACAGTGATTTTCTCTGGGCAGTAACATGTACAGGGATTTCTACTTCTTTCTTTGTATACATTTTATCTTTCAAATTTTTTATATTAATAAGAATGACTTTTAAAGTAAGAATAAAAGCACAACTACTAGCTGCTCATTTCTAGATCTTCAATTTACATCTCTGTACAAAACAGAGTTGCTTGGAGGAAAGGAAATTTCTCTCTGCCAGGAAGAACCAGGAAGGAAGGAACACACAACTGAAATCAATAGCAGGCAACCTCCACAGGTTCTTGTCATTTGTGCAATGATAAGGCCCTAGGGCAACCAGCCAGATCCTTCCTGAGAGAGTCCCAGAAATCACCCAGTGCCTGCCGGCTCTCTCTTCAGAATTCTGGAAACGGTGCCAGCAGCTAAGCAAGAGAAAGAGGTATTATTATTTAACAATAACTATCACTTTTAAATTCTTTTTGTCATAATATTGTGTTAGGGGCTTTGTGTGCATGAATCCTGAAGTTCACAACAATACTATAAGGTAGATATTGTCAGGTGGATGAATGCTTATAATCCCAGCATTCTGGGGGGCTGAGGCAGGAGAATCAAAAGTTGAAGCCCAGCCTGGTAACTTAGCAAGAGCCTCTCTTAACCATACTCATAGGTGAAATAAATCAGACCCACATGTGTAAACATCAGATTGTGTCCCTGGTGTGAGAAAATGAAAGAGTGAATAAGTTCTAAAATGTACAGTAGATACCATGAAATGGGAAGAAATTGTTCAAAAGGAAAAAAGAGCTAGGATGGGTGAAAGGGGAAAAGACCAATGGGAAAAGGGAAAAATCGCAAGTCAACTGGACTATTAGTGTCTCAGTTCATTAAAAGGAGGATTGGGCCAGGGATATAGTTCAGGGGCACAGCGCCTGGCAAGCATGAGGTCATGAGTTCAATCCCCAGTACCCCCCAAAAAAAAGGATGGTTTGTGCTAATATCAATTGGAGAAACTTTTATGCTCATATCTTGTATCCTAAGCAACTACTTTACAGATATCATGTAATGTATTAACTGTTGTTATTCTATTATTTTGTTTTACCATTTTCCATAAAATAAAAAAGAGCCTGTCTCAAATTTTACAAATATTTTTAAAATCGGAGGATATAAATTAATGAAAAGGCCCTGGGTTAAGTCAATCCCAAGAACTGAAAAACAAAGATTTTTTTTTCACCCTTGTTTTACAATAATAATCTAAAGCTGAACAAAATAGAATGATTCACCCAGATCTGTGACATGAAAGTCTCTGGCTTCTATACTCCATCATAATCTACAGTTACCCATGTGCATCTACTGTTTTAGTGACGTGACAACCATGTAGAGTAGCTCAGAGTGGGTATTTCATTTCCCCTAGGGCACGCAACTAGTAAGAAGTTACCATCTTGAAAGATAACATTTTTTTTCCTTAAGGAAAAACTTTCCCCTATACTCTGCCCAAACACCAGTACATGTGTCCTCCCAGAACACATTTATTACCTCTTGCGTGAAGGGTGATGATGTTAGATATGACACAGAGACTGAGAAATGTTACCTCCCTAGGGTGGAGTGAGTGAGCAAGCAGGTGCAGTGCAGAAACAACCTCAGAGATAAGAATAAGAGAAGAGAGTAAGGCTTAACATCTCGTGGGCTCGCTGGTTGTAACGGCTGGCTGACTTCCCTGTCGACCTCATCTGCTTGCTCTCCAAACAGCACTTCTTGCACCAGTCCTAAGGGAGTCAACATTCCACGATCCTCTCCTGGCCAGGTAGGGGAGAGAATGTTTCCTCCTTTGCTTTTCCTGGCTCACCAGGCGTACAGTCTCCACACTCCTTGAGTCTCACAGGTGTTAAAGCTGCTAATGTCACAGCTTCCTGGGAGCCACTGCTTTCTTAAGCCTGTCTCGCAAGGTGGGTCTTTTTCTCAACAGAAGGGAGAGGGCAGTGAAGCAGACAGATATGTAAAAGGCGAGGAGGAGGGAGAGGAGGAGGAGGAAGAAGCTGAGGGGGAGTTGGTGAGTCAGAGAACAGTGCTCAGCCTGGTAGCAGTGAGCCTCTCACAAGAAGGGGGACGCCTAAGCCATTGCCAGGTAAGGAGAGGATTTCTCTGGGTCCACTTCCCACGCAGAGCATACTTTCCCCAGGGCTGCTGGACCACAGTATCAGGTAACGTCTGGCAGCTAAGCTAGGGTTTCCATGACTGGCAGGGAGGGTGGGTAGTGGAAAGGGGGATGAATCTGAATCACCAGAAGAATCTTCAGGAAAAACCCAAACTGGCTACCAGCAGTTCCCCCCACACTGCCTCCACTGGCCCCATTCCTAAAGAGCTCAAAAAAGCCTACAGTGGGGGTAGGACTGTTTTGATGGACATTGTGTACATGGTTTCCTGGTACATCTGATCCACTTTGAACAAGACTCTGGATCTCAAGTTTCTGTACTTCCCACAGCTTCTCCCTGCTCTGTGTTGGGAGAGGAGGCAAGAGATGCAGAGAGCTGCAGGTTTTCTCTGGCTCAGGTGTGTTGCAACATGATCGTAGAGAACTCTGACCTGGGACCCCAAACACCAGGGTTCTGACCCAGGCAGAGCTATTGTAGCCAATATCAAAGTTCAGCTGATTAATTTTGAAAAAATGGGAAAGTAGCTTATCACTGTCCTAAATGTTTTAATGGATTGTTTTATTGACTGTTCCTCGCAGAACTTTGAGAATTATAAAATGCCACATGAATATGAAGTATGATTCATGGAGCCAGTATATCAGTGAAGGTAGCAGGGACTTGGACAAGTCTGGAACTTCTAATTGGAATATTTATAGTTACGTAAAATAAAAATAATACCTTGCCAATCTTTCTTCCTGGGTCGATAAAGGTACCTCAAACAAGGAAAAAAAAATGTTCTACAAATGTTTGTTCCCTCAGTCATTCATTGGCAGAGATGTTGCTCGAGTGCCTCTTATGTGCTAGGAACTGTACTTGGCAGTAGGGACACTGCACTGGTGAGGATCCGGTCTTGTCCTTCTGGTGCTCTCGGTCTACTTACAAGTTTATTCTATGGCTATCTTTCACCCCAGAGCTTGGCTTCCCAGGTTTCCCAGGTCTAGATGCTATTCATAATGAGGGCAATGTCTCCAGCCCATCTCTGTTCTCTCTCAGTTTGTGCAAGGTACCTTCTGCTATCTCTAGTTTCTGGTTGCAGGGGCATAATCTCGCTGGGAAATATGCCTAGCCACTGGAATCAGGGCTTCTTAAATTGTTACCTGTTGGAGTTTTTTCTCAGAATTCCCATTTTGTTTGTCAGTACCTGCATGGCATTGATCTCTGGGATACCTATAAATTCAGCCCTTTGGAATGAGGTTGCTGGTGCCTTCACCATCTCTGTACCTTACACAGGTTCTCCCTCATCACCATCCCCTTGGTGGTAGTTTTCTAGACCCTAAAGATTCTCATCACTCTTCGGCAATGGTGGTTCTTTGTGCTTCAAGGTGATGCCAGTCGCCCATCACTGGGGCAAGAAGTGTTCAGATTACCTTTGTGGAGGGGAGTGATGAGAAGTGTTCCATTTGTTTTTGCTTTTGCCTTCCCCACCTAGTAACTAAGGTGATTATCACACGGCAGCCTGTCACTGCAATGGGACTTCTATTTTTCACTAAATTTTTTTCTTCAAATAACTTTCATGAGTTTTTTCCTCTCAGTTTAAATTACTGTGTGTTCAGTGTGGAAGTTATTTTTTTAGAAAGTTAACTGTACCATACATCACCAAAGCTATGCCCCTGAGTTTAATTCTTTGCTCTCTGCCACAGAGAGTGTCAGTTATGTGCTCAACATTCAACAGAGTCACTTACATTTTAATAACTGATACTCAAGACTTTCCAAGTGCATTTTAGAAAGGGATAAGTTTCAGTTTCTTGAAGGAATGCTGTTATGGTTTAGATAAAAAATGTCCTCCAAAAGTACTCAGAGGTGAGGCTTTTGAAAGGTGATCATCATGAGAACTCTAATTTCATTCATGGATTAATCAATTTGCTAATGAGATGATAATTTGATGGTATTATTGGGAGGTGATGGAAACAATCATGCTTCCTTGAAAATAAGACCTATCTGGAAAATAATCAGCCTTGAAAACTAGAGATCAAAAATGTCAGCCCCCCATCAGCTTATCCTTGCCTTTCCTGCCATCACTATTCTCTAGTTTGGCAGCTACTCTGTAATACAAATAAGGCAAGGGTAGGCTGATTGGGGCTGGCATTTGGCTGTCTGTTTGTGACAGTAGGGTGTTAGCGTCCTCCATTATAACTATATTATTGCTTACTTGATTTTTCATGTCTATTAAGATTTGTCTTACACAGCTGAGTGCTCCCATATTTGATGCTTATGTATTTATGGTTGCAATCTCTTCTCCTTTAAGTTTTCCCCTAACCAGTATGTAGTGACCTTCTTTATCTCTTTTGATCATTCTTGGTTTGAAGTTCACATTGTCTGCAAACAGGATAACTACCCCTGCCTTTTTCTGGGTTTCTGTCGCATGGAGTATTGTTTTCCATCCTTTGACTTTTAGTCTATGAATTTCCTCTTGAGCGAAATGTGTTTCTTGTATTATTATTGGATTTTGTGTCTTAATCCACTCTGCCAGTCTGTTTCTTTTGATTGGTGAGTTGAGACCATTTACACTGATGGATATAATTTATATGTACTGACTTATCCCTGTCATGCTATCTTTCTGTTGTTGGTTTTCTACCTTTCTGTTTAATTGTTTGTCCTGCTTAGTGGTTTCCTTCTGCTGTTGTTCTTGGGTTTGTAGTTAGCTTTATGTCTTTCTAGAGTATCTTTCAGTACTCTGAAAGTGTTGGTTAGGTGGTCATGAATTTCTTCAATTGCTCTTTGTCATGGAAGTATCTTCTTTCTCCATCAATTTTCAAAGATAGTTTTGCAGGGTACATCAATCTGGGTTGGAAGTTGGTTTTTGTTTTGTTTTGGTTTGGTTTTTTTCAGGACTTAAAATACTTAAAATACTTCACTCCAAGCTCTTCTTGACTTTAAGGTTTATGTTGAGAAGTCTGTTGTGATTCTGATAGGCTTTCCTTTGTAGGTGATCTGTTTCTTTTCTCTGGCAGCTTTTAGTACTCTGTTCTTGTGCTATATTTCTGAGATCCTAATTATTATATGTCTGGGTAAAGATTTATTTTGGTTATGGCTAATTGGGGTTCTGTATGCTTCATATATCTGCATATCAGATTCTTTTCCCATGTTTGTAAAATTTTTGTCTATCATTTCTGTAAATAGTCTTCTTATATCATTTGTGTTGACCCCCACTTTTTCATTGACACCTATCAGCTTATATTGTTTCTCTTTGCATCATCTTGCAGCTGTTGAATTGAGCTGTTATTTTTAAGAGATCTTTTCTTTCATGATCATAAGCCTCCTGTCTTCAAGGTCTGAGAGTCTATCTTCAGCTTCATTCAAGTGGTTTTGCCAGATTTCAATGCAATTTTTAGTTTCCTGAGTATCCCTTTGAGTCTGTTTCATGTATTCTAATTCTGTCTTATATTGTTCATTCAAGATTTCCATCATTTTCTTATGTTCCTATATTTTTTTTATCTAGATCTTCTTTAGATACACTCAACATTTCTTTCATAATGTTTGTCATTTCTTTTTTTACCCGGGAGATTATTTCTGACTTGATTTCCTCTATAGCTTCATGGAGTTGTTTCTTTACTTCAGTTGCTATCATTTCAGAAAGTTTCGTTGTGCAATTTCCAGTATCTTCCATTTCAATGTCTCCTGTTCTTGGTGGGCTGGAGGACTGAGACTGCATCTTGCTCTTTCATTTTGTCATTTTCCTCTGGTACCTGTGCAGCTGGCCAGGCACCCTCCTGGTGGATTGCACTGGAATGCTGCACTGGGCGGAGCTTCAATCCTCCAATATCCATGTAGCTAGCTGGGGTGCACCCTCGAACCTTGGAGCCAGAGCCCTGCACTGTGATGGGCAGAGCTCAAAATCTTCAGGACCCATCAGCTAGGCTGGTCACTCCCTGATGGATGGCTCTGGGGCTCTGGGCTGGGCAGGGCTCAGTACCTCTGGGACCTATGAGGCTGGCTGGGCATTCCCCTGATGGATTGCACTGGGATGCTGGGCTGGGCAGAGCTCGGATCCTAAGTGCAGCTAACAGGGATGTACCCCTGGAGTGTGGTGCCAAGGCCTTACACCTGGCTGGGTAGAGTTCAGAACCTCCAGGATCCAGGGGGCTAGCCGGGATACACCCTGGAGTGTGGCCAGGGCTGGCATTTTTGATATTCAGTTTTCAAGGCTGATTGTTTTCCAGATAGGTCTTATTTTCAGGGGAACAGGGGCCTAGTGGAAGGAAGTGGGTCCTATGGATATGACTTTGTGTGACCATATCTGGTGGCCAGCACCTTACTCTCTGGCTTTTTCCCTTTCTCTCTGCTTCTTCACTGCTATGGGGTGATCAGCTTGTTTTGTACTGTGCTGTTCCATCATGATGTTTCCACTTTGCTGCAGGCCTAAATGTAACAGTCAGCCAACCATGGACTGTAACATCTGAAAATGTGAGCCAAACTAAATCTACCTCAAAATTGATTTTCTCAGGTATAGTCTCCCAGTGAGGAAAACATGACTAACATAAGCTCATTTGGTTATCTTCTTTCTAGCAATGACTGTGCCTCTTCCCATGCTCATCTGAGTACTGATTTCTTCATTTATTTGATAAGCGTTTAAGGAACCCTAATCACTTTAGAATTATTGTGCACTTATAGGCAAGTAATTGTCTTTCCTTTAAATTACAGTGATTCACTGAGATGAGACACTCGTACACAGCTGTTTCCTACAAAGTGAGACTGATGCCAATGAAATGTTTGGAAGGGAAGGAGATACCTTAGAGGAGAAGGTGGCCTGGGGGCAGAAGTTTGAAGGACCAGTAGCACTTCCACAAATATCCCAGGGCTTCTAAATAATAGCGTGCATTTAGAAGAACTGAAAAGTTGAATCTGAAGCCTAAGGTACAAAAAAAGGATGGGAGTGGCAGGAAACCAAAGATCAGACCATCAAGGAGGCTTGGGGACTGGGTTTAGTCCTGTATATATTGGAAGGTTACTGAAAGATTTTTAAACAGAGGAGTGGTAGACTTTGCTTTTAACAGGTAGCCTTGGGCAGCAGTAGATGATGAGGAATGCTGAGAGGCAGAAAGGAAGGTACTGTCCCACAGCTGACTAGAGATGAGCAGACTAGGAATTTTGCAACAGGAGAGAGCAGTGCAAGGGTGCAACTGAAGAGCTTCCTTTTTGTCACTGAACACACTGTGACCAGCCATCCCCTCCCTGTTGCCAGGACCTGAGGAGCATCTGACTCCACTGCTGATTACAGTCTGCAGAGTTTCATGGTGGTCTGGCAGCCTACCAGGTGTTGTCTATAGCTCAGGGGCCTTGGATGGAACTTGCTTCACAAAAATGTACTCTTTCTGGCCAGGGAAAATGCTCATGAAACATAAAACCAGAGAAAGAACTCTGCAGAAATTCCTGAGAACTGTGGTCACCTGAAGTCTGAGAACAACTGGGGACAGAGTCAGGAGGCCCAGCTCCAGCTCGAGGAGGGAATGGGCTTGAGGCCAAGAGCAGTTGGCAGGCAAGGAGGGCACAGTGCCATGCAGCACCACAGTGTTGGCCCAAAGCTAAGATGGAGAGAGGGAGGTGTCCTTTGAAAGGCCTGCTTTCCTAATCCCCAGGAAATGTTAGCTTTTTCCTATAATGATTATTGGCCCTGCTTATAAAATTCTGTGTCTCCTTATGATTGTACACAGGTCAAGTTCTTATTTCCCTCTCCCTTTTGCTCCATTGTTTCCTATCTTTGTGCCAAACTCTCTTAATCTCACATTGCCTAAGCAGAAGCTCTTGTACTCAGGTCATATCTTCCATCTTTGGGAAAGGGGGGGACGCATTATCAATGTCAATTATCAATAACAGCCTATTTTTTAATCATTGTATCTTAGACTCAAATTTTAACAACTAGGAGAATATTTTAGCTGGTCTTCTACTCCACAGGGCCAAGACTACATGGTAGAAATTACCATCCATTGTATTTCCCTGGCAGATAGTAAAATGTGTTTTATCCACAAAGAAGAGATAATCTTCACTAGGTGCTTTTGGCACAGCCATAGGGAAACCATTGTTGTAATGAATAGATGCAAACAGGTTTTCGTACCACTGCCACACAAGGCCTGGCTTGGGTCATTACAAATTTCCCAGAAGATCAGGGGACTTCCATAGGAAGCCCATGAGCCATCAGAGTGAAAGCTTCTTCAGGAAGCAAGCTATAAACTTCAGGACTCACAACTGAGGCTGTTCAATTCCTCCAATAAAATCCACCCTTGAATATTTCTGGAGCTGTAGCCAAAGAAAATGCTTGGTGACCAATACAAAGACTGTCTAAGTTATAGGTGTCAAATTTACACATGCACACATTCTTTGACTCAGTAATTACACATCTAAGAATTTATCTTACATGCATGTGCAGTGATATGTGAACATGGAGGTCATTGCTGAAACATTTGATATGAAAAAAAGATTACAAACAACATAAAACCCCATCAATGAGGAAACAGGTTCAATAAATTCATACAATGGAATCTCTGTGGTAAAAAAGGAACAAGGAAACTCTTAATGTATTTCATTAAAAGTGCCCCCCAAGACATATTACAAAGGAAAAATTAAGGTGCAGCAGAGTGAAATAACTATTTTTGTGTGTGTAAAGAGGGAAAAAATTAAGAATACATATACATTTGAGTTATCATGTGTGTACATAAAACAACCAAAATGATACACAAAAAATGAACCTAGTTGCTAGGTAGGGACATATTGAGAAATAGGCTGAGAGGAAACAAGTATGAGAGCTAGGTTTTTCACTACATACTGATAACAATACGCCAGCTGGTAGATTAATACTAGCTGTTGTTAGTAAATAGAGGTTACCAATTCAGCAACTAGTAAAATTCCTATGTTTTCTTTCCCCAGAAAAATATTATGACTCCTTTTAAAGATGAGTCATTGCTCCTGTGTACAAATAGTTCTAGAGGTTTTCTAACTGATGACTATGGGCTTCTCCTTTAGACCTAACTACTTGTTGCAAGATTGCTCTTTCCTTGCCATAGATGTTAAACATCTGGGTATGCAAGCACTCCCCTTCCTTCCTTCCTGCATGTCGAATTTTAGGAACACTTCATTTTAAATTCTGAGTCTATACAGACTTGATACCCACAAGAGCAACACTTTTTAACATAATTTAAGCCATGTACTATTACGTAGTAAAAACTTTTTTTAAACATTGGTAATTCATCACCAGAAAAATTGTATGGGAATCTCTCTGTCTGTCTATCTGTCTCTCTCTTTCTTTCTCTCTCTCTGTGCTGGGGATTGAACCCAGAACCTTCACATTCAGCTACACACTTGGCCCTTTTAAAAAATATTTGAAGCCAGTTGTGGTAGTGCACGCCTGTAGTCCCAGCACTCAGGAGGTTGAGGCAGGAGGATTGCTGTGAGTTACATAGTGAGACCCTGTCTCAAAAAAAAATAGTAAAAATATTTGATTTTTAGACAGCACATCGCTAAGATCTCTCTAAGTTACTAAGTTACCCAGACTGGGCTCAAACTTGGGATATCTACCTGCTTCAGGCTCCCAGAGTGCTGGGATTACAGGCACACGTCACCCTTCCTAGCTTTGTTTCTCTTCTTATAAAAGCTAGAAGGGGGGATTATTTGGGTATATAGTGAAATGCAAATTAGCACCTTACTGTTGTTAGTATTTATGCTATGTGCACTAGCTAGTGCATTTATGTCAGGAGTCATCCAAAATAATCTAGTGTCATGCAATAAAAAGATTCAAACTTCCTTAGAACTAATCCTCTAGCATGGAACTGGGAATAGCTGTCTTCTCATAAGAAGCGACCCCTGCCTGTAAAAGGAGTTAAGTTTAGGGGTTGTGGGTCTTCGTGTAAATTACAAAATGAAAATTCTTCCTTTATTTGACATCTAACAATAGGAAAATCATCCTAACATGCTTTTCTGACTGGCCCAAGACACTTCACTATCATCTACAGAGGTTTTTTTTAAAAAAATAATAAATATTTTAATTCTTGATGACATGGTGTTTCCTGGGGTTGGTGCAGTACACAACCTGCCCACATACTGAGCAGGCCTGAGTAGGTTGTAAGTGGTCAAGCCTTCTACAAGCAGCTGCACAGTGGTGAAAGGACCCCACCATTACAGCTCTTACACTGGCTTGCCACTTTCACAGTCAGCTGGTAAGGAGGTAATGACTCAATTTAAAAAACAGATTCAGGAGGACTGGAGATTTAGCTCAGCGGTTCAAGAACTAGCTTGGTAAGCACAAGGTCGTGAGTTCATCCCGGTACCTGGAAAAAAATAAAAATAAAAAATAAAAAGCAGATTCAGATAGTAAGTTACACAGACACATGCTCAGCATTGCATTGGCTTCCCTATGGCCTTTGTACCACAGGATGAGACTAAACCAGAACAGATCAAATGACAGGTGCCATGAGCACTTGGTTCAGCCACTGAGAAGACAACTCTAAGGCCAAGTAGTTTTATAGCCTGCAGCCCTGTCTTTCAGGAGACTGAAGAAGGAAGTCCCATGGTTAAATACGATGGGGGGGGGTAAGAAATGACCCCATGGCAACTGAGAGGGGCAATGAGAAATGGCCTTGGGGTGTTCTTTGATGGGTGGCTCCTCTTCTTCTGTTTCAGGAGGATCACAGGGCATTTAACCAAGACTTGGGTCACACTGAGATCAAGCTTTGCCTTCATCGCCTCTGTGAAGACATGCACACCACCGGGGTGTCACGGTGAAGTCCTTCCTCTATGTTGACTAGGTATCCTTGATAGTTTTGTGGCCAAAAGAGATCAAGAGGGAGGAATATAAAGACCCTAAAATATGTAAACTGTTAAAGACAGGACTTGATCTGAACAAGGATTTGCACAACTGATTGTTTTGACTTCCTACATTGCTCTTTGGAGAGGGTCGGGGAAGGTGGCTCTGGTTAAAAGAAGATGGCAGGCAGACACCCACACAGCAGCCTAACTCGGCCCCTTCTGCTTGTTCTTTCAAGGTCTTCCACTTCGGCACAATGATTCTGCCCAAAAAACTGAGGCTGCTCCTGTTCTTGGCTTCCCAGATAGCCATCTTCGCCCTCTTCTTCCACCTGTATGACAGCTCCCTGCCTAGGAAGGAGGAGCCCAGGCCCGTGCACGTGCTGATCCTGTCTTCCTGGCGCTCTGGCTCTTCCCTTGTAGGGCAGCTTTTTGGACAGCACCCGGATGTCTTCTACTTGATGGAACCGGCCTGGCACGTGTGGATGTCTTTCACACAGAGCACCGCCTGGAGGCTACACATGGCAGTGCGCGATCTGCTGCGCTCAGTCTTTCTGTGCGACATGAGCGTCTTCGACGCGTACCTGAATCCTGGTCCTCGGAAACAATCCGTCCTCTTCCACTGGGAACACAGCCGGGCCCTCTGTTCCCCACCTGCCTGCAACATCTTCCCTCGGGACAAGATCACCTACCATGCGCACTGTAAGCTCCTGTGCCATCAGCAGCCCTTCGAGGGCGTGGAGGAGGCCTGCCGCTCCTACAGCCACGTGGTGCTCAAGGAAGTGCGCTTCTTCAACCTGCAGGTGCTCTACCCGCTGCTCATGGACCCGCTGCTCAACCTGCACATTGTGCACTTGGTCCGGGACCCCCGGGCTGTGTTCCGTTCCAGAGAACACACCACAGCAGAGCTCATGATTGACAGTCGCATTGTGTTGGGGCAGCTTTGGCAAACCCTCAAGGAGGAGGACCGGCCATATCACACCATGCAGATTATCTGCAAAAGTCAGCTGGAGATATTCAAGGCTATCCAGTTCTTGCCTGAAGCCCTGCGGCAGCGCTATCTACTGGTGCGCTATGAAGATCTGGTCCGGATGCCCCTGGCCCAGACTTCCCGGATGTATGACTATGTGGGGTTGAAATTCTTGCCCCATCTCCAGATGTGGGTGCACAACACCACGCGGGGCAAGGGTATGGGTCAGCATGCCTTCCACACAAATGCCAGGAATGCCCTCAACGTCTCCCAGGCTTGGCGCTGGTCCTTGCCTTATCAAAAGGTTTCTCGACTTCAGGAAGTGTGTGGTGATTTTATGGATTTGATGGGCTACCTCCATGTCAGATCCCAGCAAGAGCAGAACGACCTATCACTGGATCTTCTGTCTAGCTGGAGGCCTTTGGAGCAAGTGTACTCAGAGGGTTGAGGAGGCTCTGTCCTCACCTGGGCCGGGCCTCAGCTCTATTCCCTGGATGCTTCTGAGCCTTAACTGGGTCTCTGTAAAGTAAGCACATTGCTTACTTTAGTTATGCTCACATATGCTCAAGCAGAGGAAGCTTTCTGTCTTTGTACAATCTGGTCTAAAGCAGCACAGGAATCTTACGTGAGCAGCATGTTCCACAGTGAAATGTAATTCAGGCTTTCTTCTCTTCTTGACTTTCTATCTGTGCACATCTTGGAGACTTGAGAGTCTGTTAGACGCCATGCAGTATTGGTGGAGTAAACCCATAAACCTCCCTGTGTACCTCTTACCCACTGGGAAAGAGGAGAGACAATAAAAAACAGGGAAATGGGTCTTTCACCAAAAATTTCACCAGCACATTCCAAAGACACGAACTCTAAAACCTTGGTGTTTCCAGAAGATTGAAGGAAGGAACTCATGCCTATCTTTGAGCTTATGGTCACAGCCAACACTTATCACAAACACAAAATTTACTCTGCACAACAGGGCAAGCTCTTAAACCCAGGAAATGGTTGAACTCTATTTGGATGTCATTTCCCCTGGTGTTTTCCTGTCACACACAGACTTTGATCTGTGAAACTGCCATCCACGATTTACTACAATTCCAAACTAAGCTTCTGTTTAGAATGTACCCTTGTATGCCTTCTAATTACCAATTATCTCATTTTTATGAGGCCCTACTCTAAGAACATATCATCTTTACAGATTTTTAATACTTTTGCTATTATCTGTCACCCATATATACAAAAACTTGCTGTGAAAGTGTTTGGTGTCAGATGATGGACTAAGTCTATATCCACTTAAAATTGGGTAGAAAGACAACCAGCAAGTAAGTCCTGTTTTGTGTGAGGCCTAAGTTGTAACAAGGCTATATGTGTCATTTGAGGGCCTGGAGAAATAATACTTTTACTCTAATCCCTAAGCCAGAGAACTCTGTCCTAGTACTTATCTTCCCATAGTTCCAATATCCACTTCCTCTAATAAGAAATCATTCCTCCCAGGCTTTACAGATGCCCAGATCTATCTGTGCATCAGAATCACATGCTTCAAATGCACATTGCCAGGTCTTGCCTCAAATCTGTTGGGGTTGAAGTCTTCCAGTGTGGGGCAGGGATTCTGGGTACTCATCATGCTGCCAACCTGGAACTGGACATCCTGCACTGGGAACCAGCACCATTTACCATCATGCTCCACGTGAGGTGACTTTCAGCACATGCCAAGTACATGTGCCTGCTATCACCTTCTACCACCTCCTTTGCTCCTTCCAGTCATTAAAAATATGATAAAATAGTACACGTGTCTAGAACTTCATAGACCTCTGAGTCTTGTCTCTTTTTTTAACATCTTGCTTTATATCTAAACCTAAGAGAGTCTGCCATTTCATCTTTCCTTGTGTTTCCCCCTTGTGGTGCTTCTCACTTCATACAATTTCCTGGATATCAGATCAGAATCATCCTAGCTGGGTTGGTTGAAGTTAATTTAGAGTAATTTTAAAGGAGCAAATTTATTCTAATATTTGAACCTAGCCACTCTAGAAATTCCATGAAAGTGTAGGAATACCCAGGCAAATGCCTACCTCTACAAAACTTCCAAAGCAGCGTAAGAATAAATTTTCCCTAGGGTTCAACATAAGATCATAGCAGATGATGCCATGAACAGAGAGAAGCAGGCCAGAGAGGGAACAGACTATAACAGAGTCACCGTCTCTGATTTTCCCTCTCAATGTCCACCTTCTGTTGAAAGTTGCATTAGCAACTTTCTTATGATGCAGAGTACAAAGTACAAAGCTGTTTGCTAGTCCTCCTAAAGAATCCTGACATCCTTCAACAAGAAAAGAGACCAGCCACATGGAAGGCTCAGGATCTTATTCAAGATACATTTTAGCCAGGTGTAATGGTGCATGCCTGTAGTCCCAGCACTCAGGAGGCTGAGACAAGAGATCGATGTGTGAATTTGAGGCCAGCTTGGGCTACGAAGTGAGTTCAAGGCTAGTCTGAACTGCATAGTGAAACCCTGTCTCAGAAAGACAAAAAAAAAACAAAAAACAAAGGTCCACTTTAGCGCAGCTTTAAATTTCCTATATTTCAAATCTTAGATGTAAGCCGGGTGTGGTAGCACATGCCTGTAATCCCAGCACTCAGGAGGCTGAGGCAGGAGGATTGCTGCAAGTTCAAGACCAGCCTGGGCTACCAAGTGAGCTCAAGGCCAGCTCAAGCTGCATAGTGAGACCCTGTCTCAAAAAAAAAAAGAAAGGAAGAAAGAAAGAAAGAAAGAAAGAAAGAAAGAAAGAAAGAAAGAAAGAAGAAAGAAAGAAAGAAAGAAAGAAAGAAAGAAAGAAAGAAAGAAAGAAAGAAGAAAAAAAAGAAAAGAGAAAATCAAGTCTTAGTTGTCCAGTGAGGCTTGGCATCTAGGAGCCTTATTCATGAAGGATGGCCTTTCTGTGCTCTCCAGTGAAAGCTAAACAACTAATAGTTAGCTTTAAATTTATTAAAATGAGAAATTCAGTTCCTCAGTCACATAGCCACATATCAAGTGTTTAATTGCCAACTGTGTAAAATGAGAAATACAGATCATTTCCACCACTGTAAAAACTCTATTGGACAGCTCTAATATAACTCATTTTTATTTGTGGGTAGCCTCTCATCCCACACCAAAAAGTTTAAAGAATATATACAGTATAATAATACAATTGTGGCATTTTTATACAACATAAGACTGTGTCGTATACAATTGTGATGTAAAACCTCTTTCAAAACCTGACCCAGTGTTGAATGAGATTCAGTGAACAATGGAATGATCTCTTTTTTTT
>RJWT010026259.1:0-15850 GCA_004365215.1 Cuniculus paca | reverse complement strand
GCTGTAATTTTAGCTGAAAAGAAAATGGCCAACTGTGATGACAGAGCCCCACTCTGCTGCTGAGTCCACCATGGTGCAGAAGCCAACATGGTGGTTTAAAGAGTGCCATAGATTTTTGCTCATTTTAAACACCCGAAAAATAATGAATTTGTAGTCAGATATTATCCATGACCTTCAAAAAAGGTCATCACATTGTTGGGTTGGGTTTTATTTTGTTTTGTGTGATTTTGTTATATCTGATGGCATGGGCAGCTATTTCAAAGATAGCAAGATACATTTTGGTAGCCATAATGGATTTACTATTGTCTTGTTTTGAAGTCGTTCATTGCATTCATTGTTTTGTTTTTATTGGTTCTATTCTGTTCTTTTCTGTTTGGTTTTTACTGTGTCTGAAGGTATCTGCAGCTATTTTGAAGACAAGAGGCATTATGGTAACCATTGTTGATTTCGTATTGTTTTGAAGTCCTGTGTCACTTATTTTGCTTGGTTTTATTCTCTTTAAAATAAAAAAAAATTATAAAAGAAAAAGGTCATCCTTGAGGAGTATCAGTTGAGGGGGCTACCACTCACGCAGCCCTTTAACAATTTAGCTAATGGCTAAAGAGGTACCAGGTGCAGCCAAATGTTCAGGCGATTGCTTTTAGGGAACAAGGGGGTTTGCAGAGTCACCCAAGTGCCCGAAAATCCTATATTCACCTTTATGCTGCTACTACCTGCCTTATAGAAAAAACAGATTTTCTCAAATTAGTTATTCAATCTGCAAAGGGAATTTGTTCAAAATTGTTGCCAGGAGGAGGGTGGCAATTCCATGGATTGTCCTTCTGCATTGGGATGATAAACAGGTGTCTAGTGAGTTCTGTTTCTACAAAAATAATTCAAAGGAAGCATACATCATACTAATGTATTCTTTGTGCTGTAATTTATATGACTTTAACTATTTGCTTTTTGGAGGGAGACAGTGAGAGGGACAGACAGAAAGAGAGAAAGACAGAGGGAGAGGGAAAGGGTCTGCTCTTCCTGTGGTGTATCTGAGATGACTGGAGTGGATCTGATGCTCCCGCACAGCTCTGCTCTTGTGTCCCTGTCTATCCTGGTGATGCCAAATAAGGTTCTGTTTAAGGACAGTCATGCTATGAGGCTCCTACACACAAGCCAAGTCAGTATCCATTCAGCTTAGTTAAGGAAGCAGATTTATCCCAATGTTGGAGGAAAACCCCCGCAGGCTGGGTTTGAGGAAGCAGGATGTCAGCAGCCAGCAGATGCCCCAGTGAATTTCTCAAGGGGGCTGTTGTTTCTAGATGCTTAGGGCCTCATACACTTTTAGAGAAACCCCTCAATGAATCTCATTCCTGATGCCATTGTCCTTTGCTTCTCACAAGCAATACTCCCAGACTAAGAGTTTTATATCTCACGTCAGGCCCCAAATGTCCTTTTGATGGAGTGTAAACATTTATTATCTCACTGTTTTTGCAGATAGAGAGATGGTGTTTGGACTTCCCCACTCAACAGTACATGGCTAAGGATTTACATCTGCATATCTCTAATTCCTCCCTCTTTCCACTTGGCAACATTTCTTTGGGATTCCTGTGGAATCTAAGATTTTTATATTGTTGTCCAGTAGGAAGGAGGTGATTTTCAAAGCAGATGGAAGAATTATCCTGCTCCTTTTCCTATGCTCGACATGCTTTGATATTTACCTCCAAACTGACTAAAGATGTTAACCATCATAGTATTGTTATTGGACATTTATTAGTTTCATTTCATTTAATTACAAAGAAACATAGTGGTTAATTACTGTTATTATTATGCCCATGTTACAGATGTGGAAACTGAGGCTCAAGGAAGTCACTATGAGATACTCACTGTGCTAGTTTTCTAGGGCTACGGTGACAAGGAAACACAAACTGGACGGGTGAAAACACAAGAATTTATTCTCTCACAGTTCCAGAAGTTGAAAGTTTGAAACTAGATTGTTGGCAGGACTATGGTCTTGCTGAAGGCTCTAGAGGAGGACCCATCCTTCTTCTCACTGGTGGCAGGGTTGACATCCCTGGTGGTCTTGGGCTTGTGACTGCAGTGCTCTCCTGCCTCTGCTCATCACTACATCACCTTCCCTGGGCATCTGTCTCTGTCTCTTCTAAGAATACTTCACATTGGATTAAGGCTCTATCCTGTTCCTGTGTGATGTCATCTGAAGCTAACTAATTGCACCCACAAGTCCCCTATTTCCAAATAAGATCCAGATCTGGTACTCTAGAAAGGTTGATATGGGGGAGGGCACTTTTTAAGTATGTTTCTTCTTCTTGACTACAGGGGAGACCTGGATCCATAGCCCACAGGTAAGACCATGGACTCCACTTCTGGTCAAAAGAACAGGGGTAGAAGAGATGTTCCTTGCCTCTGGGGTTGGCCAGAAAACATTTGTGCCATCTTCTACACTCTCTTAGCTTATCTGTTGATTGAATTCAGGAGATTAGTGAATGACTCACAGGGGGTCATAGAAGATATTAGAAACATAAGGGGAAAAGTAGGATTTGTATGATAGCAAGGTGGAATCTCTTCTGAGGACCAATTGGATAAAAACAAAACAAAAAACACTTCACCATGCTAAGTCATGGAGTTTAGGTTCTCAACTGGCTAGGTGTCTTTGCTTTCTTGACAGGTGCCCTGGCAAACTGAGTTGTTATTTTATGTGTGTAGACTGGTGGCTTAGCAGATGATGACACTTGCGTGTGAAATGACCTGTTGTGATTCTGCTCAGTGGTGATCCATGCAGGCAGTGTTGGCTGGGGCCCGAAGTCACAGTCCAGGGGTATTGGTGGGATGTTCCAGAGTGCTTTTCCCTGCATCAGCACAGAGAGGCTTAATAGAGAGCGTCTCCTTTTGCCTGTTTCTTAGGAGGTCACCAATTTCCTGCCATTATTTCTCTTTTACTTCTAGGTTCTGTCATGTCTCTTTGAATCCCACACCTTCCTGACTGGCTGACCTGGGAGACTGGGTGGATTTTCTCTTCCTCTGCAGTTTCTTGAGTGCACACCATGTGTCAAGCACTGAGGAGGCACAGGAGAAGGAGCCCTGCTGTTGCTCATTCCAGGGGGGATGATAAGATTATGTTCCAAGGCCCACAGACTGAGGCCACATGATTCAAAGCAGAAGCTGGGGACTAAGACAGGTGCGGAACTGGTGGACTGGTGGGCTTTCTTAGGAGTCAAGGTTTCTGAGGGAGCAGAATTGGAAGTGACACAAGAGAGTTCACAATAGCTGGGTCTGTGGGAAGAGGATGTGCTGAGCAAGCACGGGGCTGAGCCCCTGAGACAGGGAAGACACAGCGGGCTGGAGCAGAGGACCCAGGACTCTGCGATATTGTGAAGTTCTGAATGTACCTCAAGTGGTATCTTAGTATAAAAGTTTGGAAGCAGCTCTTTGTGTACTCTTGACTTTTAGCTTTTAGAAAATTCAGCTAGGCTGCTGACGTAGCACCAGGCATTAGCAGAGACACAGAAATGCACTCGTGAATTTGTTGTGATCCTCTATCCTCATTTTCCACTTTATGCAACACTTTCTCTCACTTCTTGTTATCTAGGGCCATGTGTTTTTATCTACTCTAAGCCAGTCTTACGTTGTGTAATTTGCCCTGTCCTTAAGAGTTCCTCATACAGTGTATTGTTTTATGAGCTACTTGAAACGTACACAGTATTATATAACATATGCAAAAGATATGTGGACCTTCCGCCCTGACTGAATAATAGTTTATATATCACATGCAAAGGGCATGTGAATCTGCCACCCTGCCTGAATAATAGAATGACTCATCCAATAGGTAAAAGCTTTAGTTTTCTCTCACTTTCTATTTTACTTAATAGTCACACTTTGCTTAAGCACAGCGATGCATTCTGAGAAAGCATGGAGAGATGATTTCATCATGTGTGAACATCCTAGAGTGCCAACACAAAGTCAGTGTAACCTGCTGCACACTTAGGCTATGCAGTATGTATACATATACGTGTATATGCATGCACACAGGATATATTTGATATAGCCTATTGATGCTAGGGCTGTGATGAACAAACCAACATGAGAAATCAAGTACGAAAGAAAACTGTACCATAGAGAGACCCAGAAAGGGCTGGGGGTACAGCCTAGTTAGTGATAGAGTGCTTGCTTACTATGTGCAAGGCACTAGGCTTGCCCTGAAAAAAGAAAGGAAGCGAGGGAGGGAGGAGGGTAAGAGACAGAGAGATACAATAAACACAAGATGTGTGACGCTACTGCCAATATTGTAACACAGCACGACATTTTCACAGTAAATCTTTTAAACTAAGTAGAATGAATACATACAACAATACACGTTTGATGTAGCAAATATGCACCAGTAATAGTCTCTTGTGATTGTCAAGTATTAGCTACTATGCATAGTTTCGTGTGCTAATTTTCTGAGATGGTTTATTTATATCAGCTTCACATGAACACATGAGTAAGGCATTGTGCTACAACTGTACAATGGCTGTGTTGCCACTAGGTGACAGGATCTTCTAGGTTCCATTATGATCTTATGGGGTCACCATTATATGTGTCTTCTACAGTTGACCAAAATATTACGTGGCCTGTGACTGCAATTTTTTAAAAATCTAAAAATGAGATTTTTAAAGGTGATTTTTTTTCTATGAATAAAATTATTGTTATTAATTTTATAAGAAATACGTGATGATGAGGTTTTCTTTCTTTCTTTTTTTTTTTTTTGCGACACCGGGGATTGAACTCACAACCTTGTGCTTGCCAGGCAGGCGCTTAGACCGCTGAGCTAGATCCCCAGCCCTACGAGGTTTTCTTAGTTTTTGAAAAATGGGTTTATTGACACAACAATGAACTGTCTTTATTTGAAGTGTAAGTTCAACATATGTGCACACAGTAACTTGATCACTACCATCAGGTTAACCCGCATGGTAATCCTTTCCTCATCTCCTTTTACCCCATTTACTTTTTGACACCACAGATTAGTTTACAGTTTCTAGAATTTAATATAAAAAGAATTACACAGTCTGCATTCTTTTTTATTTTTTTGGTCTCACTTTTCCATATAGCATAACTACTTTGAGATTAATTCCTATTGTGGTATGTATCCATAGCTCTTCCTTTTTATTGCTGTGTATTATTCTGCTGCATGAATATATCACAATTTATCCATTTGCCTTCTCGGGAGCATTCACTTTGTGTATAGTTCAGGCGTATATTACAAACAAAGCTCTCTGAATATCCATTCAAGTCTGTGTATGGATATAGGCTTTAATTTTTCCTGGGTTGGGAAAGGAAAGAAGGGTCCAATAACCCCCATAAAGTACTTTGATTTTATAACCACCCCAAGCCTGACTGGATCAAGCACCCCGTGGCCACTCGGGTATATTTGCTTAAGCTGCAACAGGCCTCGGTTGCAGTCCTATCCCAGGTGACTCTGCTCTGCAGGCTCTCTGGAAGATGCCCCTCTGCAGCCATCTTTATTCAGGTCTGCATGCAGTTCTGCCCCTACCCATGACCAATCAAAAGGTCTGACATTAAAAAAAAAAAAACAGATCCCTACTCATGACAGGCACCTCCCTCTCCCCACTGCCCAGTTTCAAGGAAAAGTTCCATTGTTTCCACATCGTCCTCAGTTGCCACTGAAATCAACACATCGGGAGAGGAAGAAATCCTGTTTTGTTGCATCTTCTGTCACAGAGTTTGGTGCTGATGAGTGAATAACCTAAGCTAGGCTCTCTATGACTTGTAGCAGTGGACCCAGCCCAAAGGCACACTTGAGTCTAGAGCCCTAGGCACCCACCCCCAGCACCAGGGATTGAACTTGTGACCTCATGCTTGCCAGGCAGGCGCTTAGGCCACTGAGCTAGATCCCCAGCCCTTGTCATTTTGACACAGGGTCTCACTATGCCGTTCAGGCTGGCCTTGAGCTCACTTAGTAGCCCAGGCTGGTCTCAAACTCACAACAGTCCTCCTGCCTCAGCCTCCTGAGTGCACCACCATGCCCGGCTCCTAGGCTTTCTTTTGAAAAGACTTGAAATACAGTTACAACGATTACGGGAAAAAAAAAAAAAAAAAAAAGAAGGTCTGACATTATGCAAGCGAGAGCCCACCTGTTTTTCTTTATAAGCAATCTCCCCTTACCCTTAGCAGGTTCAGCCCATGCATGGTTCCCCCTTACGCTGAAGCACAAGTCCTAATAAGGCCTCTTCCAGGTGGCATAGTACTGCCTATTCATGATTTCTATCTCAAGCAGAGCACATTAAGCTGGCACACTGAAGGCTGTTGGCACCAAAGGCACATACAGAACAAAATAGTTAAATGAACAATGACAATTTTCAGGATACCGTTGTTTATGAAAACCAACATGAAGGAGAAAAAAATTTATCTTTGTCCTTCATCTTATCTTAATAAGGATTTCTCCCTGCCATGAGATTAGCCAAAGACGCATAGGAACAATCTAAAGGTTAGAAATATTTTGAAAAGGCTATTACTATCTGTTCCCAAAATAAATGACACAAAACCAACATGAGCATAAGCCCAGACAGGCATTATTAATGGTGTTTATTTTTCATTAGGAAGCTAGAACAATTCCCTAATTGCTAACAGATTCCAGGAACTGCCTTATTTGTAAACAGTGGTTCACAAAAAAGAGTCATTAACAGAATAAACAGCCAGTGCAGAGCAAACAATTGCAATTATAAAACGTATTTAACAGTTTAAAGACTATCTGTGATATTTTGCGAAGGCTTACCTCTCCCACATTTGAACTGCTAGGCCTGGCTGAGAAGATTTCATCAGCAGACCACAGCAGGCCAGGTCTGTCTAGTTGGTTTTATCGCTTCCTTTTAAAATGTTAACTTTCTGATTGTAAAGCTAACTCATTTTCATTATACCAAGTTTAACAAATGCAGAAAAGAAGAGAAAAGAAAATAGTAACCTCTCATAATCCTTTCATACATAACGATTAACATTTTAATTTCCTTCTTCCTAAGCAAACAGTTCATAGGTGAGCTCAAATTCTTTATACCACTGTGAATCTGGACTCTTTCCTGAGCAAATCATTGTATAAAAACTTCACCATTCTTGTTGTCCGACTTGAAGGCCTGTAATGCTCCTTGGTTTTATCTGGTTTTATATTACTTTGTTTTGTTTGAGTTTATTGTCTGTAAATGTATGAACAACCATTTTGAAGAAAGCAAGAGACACTAGGGTAACCATTGATAATCTCCTGTTGTTATGTTTAGAAAACCTGTATAGCTTGCAGTGTTCTGTTCTGAAATGCTATATTATGTTTCACTCTATTCTGTTTTCTTTTGCTTTGTTTTGTTCTATTCTCTTTAAAATAAAAAAAAATAAAAACTTCACCAGTGTGTGCTATGCCATGTTAATGAATTAAAAACTTCCCAACACACAGCCTGCCTATAATGTGCTTACCATTATCCTTGTTAAAGGTGTGTAGATGGGTTCTTGTTTTAGATCTATAATGTTCCTCTAAAGTCTTCTGAAGGACCTGATTGGAAAAGGCAGGTCATTGGAAAGGTGCCTTGAAAGAGTGAATTGTTGTACCCCGTTCCTCCCGCTCTCTCTTCCTGGTTGCCATGATGTGAGCAGTTTTCCCTCTGTGCTAGCCCCTTCCACCATGCCATTTGTGCATTTAAACCTGCTGACCATGAAGTGAAACTTTTGAGACTGTGAGCCAAAATAAACCTCTTCTCCTTTAAGTTGCGGGTGTTGGGTATTTTGTCTCAGCAACAAGAAAGTGACTAAGACAGTTCTAGTTGTTCTCTAACATAATGGTGTTGCTGTCAGTACCTCTGTGCAAAAACATTTTAATTGTATTTAGAATCATTTCCTTGGAATAGATCCAGAAGTGCATTTCTAGATCAAAAAGTATGAATGTTTTTGAGGCTCTTGAAATAAATTCCATTACGTGTTTAATGTATGACTTTCCTCTAAGAGTAATCAAGAGACTCAACCCAAAGACAATTTTCATGGTTAAAGAAATTTGGATGAGACAGGACTTTGCTGACACCTTTGGTTGTGTGTCAAGCTGATGGAAAAAAAAAAATCAGGAAGACGTAGGTAAGGAGGGAGAAGGAGGTAGACACAACAAGGCTTGTCCAGGTTTGAATGGGTTGCTGCAAGCCCCCCAAAAGATAATGATGATGGCCAGATACCATGTGGCTCTTCCTTCAGCTAGGAGGCCAACAGGAATCATCAATAATCCAGTGTGTCTATCTTTTGTTGCCTCCTGTGTACCCTCGTGAATTGTAACTCCTTTGAGATTTAGAGGAACATCTCGGTTATTTAAATCCTCTCTGCTTTGATAGATGAGGCAAGCACACAGCAGGTGCTTAGTAAAGGAGACTTTCACCTCCCTATGTGCAGAATCAATGTTTGTCATGGTCGTGCTCTCTAGCCCTAGTATTTGGCACAGTTCCTGCGACATAGTAAGTCTTTAGTAAAACTGGCTTTATGAAACAGAGTATATTTAGGCAGTTGCTATTCAGTAACCAATCAGATATACTCAGATAAGTACTCATGGGAGGATAAGAAAACCTACTAAGTTTGGTTAAATCCTACTGTGTTCTTCCTTTCCCACTCCTCAATACCTTTCTCTGCTTCCCCTGCCAGGCTGAAGTACGAGCCTCAAGATCAGGGGATAATATGATGCTCATGCCTCTTAACATGAGCCTGAACCTGAACCCAAGGGGACAGAGACATCCGGTCTTCAACCACTTCACTGATGAAGAAGCAAAGTTGCTGAATATCTTTCCTAGCAGGGATGATGATATTGCCCGTGACTCAGAGAAACAATCTCATCTCGAGTTCTGTCTTCTGATAACTTGTGTTAATCAGTTCAGCAGCCTAGAATTTATTCCAAATCCCTGCAATAATTTCCTCTTCTAGCTTTGTGAAACTCCCGATTTTCTAAGTCAGTGGATGGGAAGAGCCAAGTTGCTAGAAGGCTGATGTTTCAGTTGCCATTGCTCTCACTGCCATCGCATCACCTAGAACCATGGTAGCCCTGTGTTCACCATGGCAACAGGACAACGCGCAGGCTCTGTATTTCTGTTATCCTTTGTTGGTTCCCTAAAAGTGGATATTCTCCATGGCACCATTTTCTTAGCCTACAAATGAAATTTTTGAATTCTTTTTCTCTGAAGTTTGCTTCTTTAGCATTCCAAAACCAAATTGTGAACAGGGGTATCAGTTCTAAACTGTAGGAAATGGAAGTCAGCTTGGGCACTCACTGTGTTTTTTGAAACAGTATATAGAAAAAAAGATTAATTAAAACCACTTCAGATTATTTTTATGTGGAGACATCAATTCTCATTTAAAGTATAATTAGGCTTCTAATCTACTTGTGTTAGGGTAGGCTGGATAAAGCTCAGTAACAAATAGCACCCAAGTCTTAGGGGTTTTAATGTGACAGAAGTTCATTTCTCTGTCAGGCTCGTGGTCCACCATGGATCATTTAAGGGCTGTATTCCATGTGGTTTCTCAGAATCTCAGGTTACTAAGAGGCCATCACTAGAAATACTGTAGTTGCCAGGACAGATGGACAGAGGGTGGCTTATCAGCTCTTCTAGACTTTAACTCAGGAGTGACGACATTGTCCAGAACTAACTACAAAGGTGGCTGGGGAAAAGGGAAGGCAAATAAAATCTTTTTTTGCCAAGGTCTATACTAGCAGTTAATTTGTTGGTTTATTATTTTAATAAGAGAATTAAGAATTAGTTTTTCCTATTTGTGTATCTGATCTAGTAGAATATCTATATGTACAGAGTCTGACATTATAAGGGTGAAAATTTTGCTTTAGTTCTCTTTGTACCTCCAGGGCCTAGTAGGCCATTAGCCACATAATAGTTATATAATTGGTGGTTGCTGAATTACTGCATGAATGAAATTTATTTTTACATTGTCACAAATTATGCCAGGATGAAGCCAAGGAGTTGTAACTACAGAATTTCAGTCTAGTTTATATGATGGCACCTTGACCACCAAGACTCTGGGCCTGGGCCACCAGGTTAGGGGCAGAGTCAGTGATTTCTGCTTGGCTGAGCTTTCTTAAAAGAAGTAGTCCTATCCTCAAATGGGACAATCTTGTGCTTTCATGGAAAAATATTAGCAGGAACTGCAATTTTGTCTGTCGTTGTACCCCTCTCCCCTTTTACTGTTTGCTTTAGTTTCTACCTTGAGGTTGACTTTTCCATTGCTCATACCTAAGAACTTGATGCCATTTTCAGCCTCCTTTGAGACCTAATGTTCAATTCTTGAATGAGCACAGAGTAGTGGAAAGGACTTAGAGGTCACATAGGGGAATGCTGGATTTGACTCTCATGTAAGGGAGAAGAGTAGAGGAGGCCACCTTTTGGACTGTTTTCCTAAAGAGGCCAACATTTGCTGGCATGCCCAGGACTCAGCACACAGCGTGTGCTTCTTGTTTAGAGACTGATAATAACAATATAGCTTGCTTCATACCCTTCTCCAGCTTCTTCCCATGCCCAACACATTGTACCTTCTCCTTTTAAATAAAAGTGGAGTTACTACTCAACATTCCCTGAAAAAAGAAGGGTGAGTGATCTGGGTGATCTCTGGACATCGATGAATATCAGCATGGGGGTGGGTCAGGAATCTACCACGTCAGACTGAGGCAGCCAGCTGGCTTCCCTCCGAGATGAGGGAGGAAGCTGAGCAAGGCTTAGCAGGCATGCGGATCTGCGGATGCACCAACCGCTATCACACACCTGCTGTGGGCTGCTGGCTGGGCATGATTTCAAATGGTTTCAAATGT
Organism: Cuniculus paca; assembly: GCA_004365215.1. NCBI lineage: Eukaryota > Metazoa > Chordata > Mammalia > Rodentia > Cuniculidae > Cuniculus > Cuniculus paca. Next base: position 5,037 of record RJWT010026259.1, on the reverse strand, counting down.
AATTGTCTGCAAACTGAATGTTACAATTAGGTGATTGGAACCTTGGGTAGGGAGGTAGCTCATCTAAGTATGTGTGAGTGGGTACAGAAGACACTCCATGGCAGGTAAGGCCCAGTATGAGTTACAGGTTGAGGAGGCTGTGCGTCTCAAAGAGGCCTATGTCTGCTGCTTCACTGTGACCAGGCTGCTCTGAGAGATTGGTTTCCCTCAGACATGTAAGAATCAATGTCATCTGCTGCCTGTGCCATCATGAAATCTTTACCCATTGGATAAAGAGTTACTTGCTGCAAGACACTGAACTGGCCCCAGAAGAACTTGACCATGGGAAGGAACAGGAGAAGAAAGGGCAGGACTGGAATGCAAGTGCTAGCCACTGGATGGTATGATCCTTTTGAGTTCCCTTATTTGGTACATACTGTGTGGTACAGGGTAGTATCTCCATCTTCCAGTTGGGGAAACTGAGGCCTTAAGAGATTAAGTAACTGCTATGATTTAAGTGCATCACAAAACTTAATCTCCAACAGTGTGGAAAGGTGAGACCTCTAGAAGGTGGGTTGTGCTGTTACATGGGGGTGAGTTTGTCATCACAAAAATGGTTCATTATAAAAGTGAGTTCAATCCTCTCTTGCAAGCATTCCTTTCCACCTGCCTTCCTGGAATGATGAAGTGAAAAGATGGAAACTCCTTGATCATTGCACTTTTCAGCTCCAGAACTGTAAGAAATAAACTTTTGCTCTTTATAAATTTTCCAGTCTATGGTATTCTGTTATAGCAACACAGAATAAATTAACATTGTTGTAATTACCTCAGTAGTAAGCCTTATTGGATGGCATAGACCTGGCCAAGATATCTTTGAACTATAACTACTGGGTCACATCTGGCCTGTTATGAGCTAACAGGAGTATTTTACATTGAGAAGTGGTTATGCAAGCCCTTGATTTCACCTGTTGGCCTTCAAGGCCTAAGACATCCACCATCTGGCCCTGTAAAGAAAAGCCATGCAGAGGGAGAAGCCAGGAGCAGGCAGAAAACCCAGGTGAGGACACGGAAATACATAGGCGTGGAAGGGTAGTAGGAGCAGAGAGCTGCTGAATTGCCCCAATGGTAAAGCTCTGGTGTCATAATGAATAGGTGTTGGCTCCAAGGTCAAGTGTAGAGATGTCCTGAATGACCATCTTTTCCCAAATTGTGCACATTTGCATGAAACCAATGAATTGCTATTCCTATCACCTATCCTTCTCCACATTCCCTAAGGTCACCTGACAGTGTCCTTCCTCTGACACCTAAAGAACAAAGCCAACAAAAAATCAGGTTGTAGAGAATTCTGCACCATTGTTGGGAGGGCCAAATGCTTCAGTGCCTATGGAAAAAAGTACAACAATGTTTCAAAAAATTAAAAATAAAGCTACCATATGATTCAGCAATTCGCTTTTGGATATTTATCCAAATGAACTGGAATCAGGATCTCGAGGAAATAGTAGCACCCAGTGTTCACTGCAGCCAAGATGTGGAGACAATCGAAATTTCCCAAGAGATACAGTAGATAAAGACCATGTGGCATATCTATCCAATGGAGTATTGCTCAGCCTTAAAACAAAGGAAACTTGCAGTATGTGATAACATGGATAATCCCTGACAATACTAGGCTAAGCCAAGTAAACCAGCCTCAGAAGGACGAATATTGCATGAGTCCACTTGTACGTATCAGTCTCATAGATTCAGACAGCGGAATGGTGGTAACCGGGATCCAGAGGTTGGAGGAACTGCTAATCAGGGGGAAGAAAGTTTCGATTATACAAAATGGATAAGTGCACAATAAATAAGCTATACAACATTGTACCAAGAGTTAAGTGTGTTTAACTGTACACTTAAAATTTTATATAGAGCCTAGATCTCACAATCAAACATTGACAGCACAAATTATTCTTTTTGATGAACAGAGATTAGCAGTATAGTTATCTTGCACATGTATACATACATACAGTTATATGTAAACCCACATACAGATAATCTTTTCTTTCCTATATTATTTCTTTCTTTTTTCCTTTTTTTTTTTTTTTTTTTTTTTTTTGCGGCACCAGGGATTGAACTCACGACCTTGCGCTTGCCGGGCAGGCGCTTAGACCGCTGAGCTAGATCCCCAGCCCTATTTTTGAGACAGGGTCTCACTATGCCGTTCAGGCTGGCCTTGAGCTCACTTTGTAGCCCAGGCTGGTCTCGAATTCATAATGATCCGCTTGTCTCAGCCTCCCGAGTTCTGGGATTACAGGCGTGAGCCACCACACCTGGCTCCTATATTATTTCTATCCTTTTTTCTGTTTAGCTTTCTAAAATAAAAAAAAAGAGCCTAGATCTCATGTTACATTGTTTACTATAGTAGAATTAAAAACATTTTTTAAATGCTATAGCAACAGAGAGAATACAGAGAGCCCATGGGCAAAGATATCAGCTGAGGAGACCCTGGCAGGTCAGGAAAGTCACTTGAGCCCTGAGCATCCTGCCAAGCTCAATGGCTGTCAGCCCACTTTGGTGGCACTATTTTTTTTTCAGTTTGGAGATTGGTGGCCTTTGAGTGATTATCAGGAGAACCTGAACATAAACCTCTGTTTACTTATCCATTCAATGAACCACACTGGATGATGCTTTAAACAAATTTTTGAGATAAAATCCATATAGCATAAAACAAATCACTTTAACTTGAATAATTCAGGGGCATTTTAGTCCCTTCATAATGTTCTGCAAGCACCACGTCTACCTAGTCCCAGAACACTGTCATCATCCCTGAAATACAACCTTATACCCATCAAATCATCAGTTTTGGTCCCCCTGCCCCCAGCACTTATCTGGCTTTTGTCTCTGTGGATTTACTTATCTGAAATATTTCCTATAAATGGGATCATACTATATGTGACTTTTTTTGCGGCACCAGGGATTGAACTCACGACCTTGTGCTTGCCAGGCAGGCACTTAGGCCACTGAGCTAGATCCCCAGCCCTATGTGACTTTTTGTGTGTAACAGTTTTCAAGGTTCATCCATGGTGCAGCATGCCACACTATTGCACTGTTTTTACTGGCCAAATAATATTCCAAGGTGTGAATTTAGCACATTTTCTTTATTTATTTATCAATTGATGTATATCTAGATTATTTTCATCTTTTATCTCAGTACTGGGGATGGATCCAAGGGGTACTTTAGCACAAGGGATACATCCTCAGCCCTTTACTTTTTCATTTTCAGACAAGGTCTCACTCAGTTAAGTTGGTCAGGGCAAGCCTCAAATTTTCAATCCTTTTGCTTCAGCCTCCAGATTAGCCATTTCTACCTTTTGCCTCTTGTGGGTAGTGGTGCTGGGAACATCTTTGGATGTTTTTTAGAGTCACTGAAATCAATGAGACAAACCCAGGGACAGGTGCAAGGAATATGCCAGGATATCCTGGCAGCCCCTCGTGCAGAATTCACATGGAAAGAGCCCTGTGTTTCTGCTGAGGCAGGTTTCAATGGTAACATGTGGGGAGAGCCTCTGTAGGCCTCTCTCAAACCCACCTCTTAAAAGCCCACCCTGAGGTTGCTTAAGAAATTACTCAGTAATTGAAGCAATAACTTTCAAGACCAAAATATATATTTTCCTCCTCCACAGAGCACAGTGCCCATAACTCCTGTGATGCTTTTAGCCGTTCTTGGGAATAAGCTGACATCCCCTCTCCTTCCTGCCCGCTGCAAGCAGCTCGAAGAAGAAAGAAAGGCACCATCCAATGGGAATCATAAACAGGAAAGAAAGGAATGCTTTTTCTTTTTTAAATTCTCAAAATATTTAACCCCAGAAAAGTGTAAATAAAATTAACCATCCCTGGCCTCCAGAGTCAGAAGCCTTGTTCTTCTTAAGGATCTGCAGTTGGCTCCATCCCGCAATCTTGAACACATTTGAACCAGTCATTCCATCAGCATCCTCAGCACATCCTCATTTGCATTCCAGTGCATGAACATTTCTTCCAAAAATGTCAGCTCTCTTAATTCTTCCTCCTTTTAAATAGATCCAAACGCTTTCCCCCGATCGAAGTAAAAAGAGTGTAAATATTTTAGCATTTCATAAAACTGGAAAGATTAGATGCTACTTTCATAGTCATTTGAATAACAGCAAGAATTTCCTCCACATTCTAATCAATTAACTTTCCAGAGTAATTTTTCAAGGGAGCAGAGTGGTCCAACTCCAGCCCGACCGCACCTGCTGTCATTTTCACCACTGCGGATAGGGGAAATGCATCTATAAGGGAAAAGAAGACTTCAAATGTCTTGGACACAATAAAGTAAGTGTGTTTGTACAAGGGAAAAAGTGATGCCCAAGGAAGCTGGCAGTGTTTATACCCCATTTGGGAGAAACCAAGGAACAGAGCTTTTCCCAAACACGAGCATTAGAGATGAGAAAGAACAGGTCACTGTCTTCCCCCAGCAGCAGAACAAGCATTCACAAATGAGATTTTCTATGGCCCCAGCAGGTTGGTTAAGCAAGTACTTTGCAGAGTGTAATTTCAGGTAGCATTAAAAAAAAGAAAAGAAATGAAACCTTGCCAGGACTCCCCCTACTAAAGGCCATCTGGAAGAACTTGAATATCTTAACGATGCCCTGAAAGGTTGCGGAGGAGAAAAAGTACCTGCATCAGCAAGTGTAGAGAGGACGGGCCTTTGCTGGGGAGGGACACTGGAGGGTCCTCATCTGTCTCTTTCAGAAAGTGTGACATGTGTCTAGCTCCCTAGGGAGGCACCCAAACAGTGAATTTACCACCAGATTTTGGAAGGTGACCTGTGAGTTGGTAGACTTTTAAATTTTATTTTAGTCTCTTGCAAACAAGAGGCGTTAAGGCCACTGGCTGTTGTTTCTTCTTTTTTGGGTACCTGGACAGGAATGAGACAGGGCCTTGGAACAGCCTGATTATTAGGAGGCATTGCACACTTGAGGTCTGGTTGGTTGAGAAGCTCCAGCTCACCTGGCCAGGGCTCCTGGGCCACAGAAGGTGACTCGCCTTGGGGAGGTGTGAGGA